>VWZK01007258.1:3432-15195 GCA_013396935.1 Baryphthengus martii
TTTAATATGGGCAAGAAGCTGATTTTCCCTCACTCTCCCATCTCACAATTTCATTCCCATAAATGTTCCCATTCAAGAAGAATTTTTTCCCAGAAAAACCAACCTCATAGCAGACACTCAGCATTTCATCTTGAATTGCTTGGCAAAGTGATAACCAACGGAAATCAGTCCTTTTCAGTGGGAAAAAGTGTTGCATAGCTGTCTCTGTATCACTTATTATTTTAATCTGTCTGTCTAGCTGCGGTATTGCCAAGGCAATTACTACTTGAATATTTAGGACACTGGCTAAATGTCAGTTACTTCTCCAGCTTTGCAGTAAAGATTTAGCGAAAAAAAAAGACAAGGTTACCTTTCCTCATACTTAGTACATACAGATTTGACATCACAGGCAAAGCATCTTGTTAACATAGGGGCAAGGAAGGCTTTTGGGGAACTTCATAACTCCTAAGAATCCCAAATGGTCGATCTGAAACACAAATTTTTCTTCAAAATGCACAGGTATTTTCAGTTTTCCTCAATTTTTACACACACTTTTTAAAAGAGTACTTAAACACTGTACTTAATGATGTTATAGATACACATGCTAAGACTAGCATAATTGAGACTCCTCCTTGTGACTGTAATCTGGATTTCCTGGCTGTGTTCCTTCAGCTCAAGGACTGTTGATGGAATGCATTACTCACAAACCAATTAGTGCATCTGAATTTATACATCGTTATTAATGTCTTTGTTTCATGCCAAAGTACATTTGGTGTTTCACAAAGCATGAAAGTGGGCAGCGCCTGGCCTAAGGAGAGGGTGTCATTGCACAATAGATATATTGGCTGTAACAAAGCTGCTTTAATGATCAGTGGAAAAAGTACTTGGAGGAGAAACAAAGCTTCACTGCCTGACAGACATAATTATCTGAGAAACACAAGAAAAGCAACTGTGAGTCTAGATTTTAGTGAGTTAGGACCACTCAGAGCTAGGTATCCAGTAGAACTGGCTATATTTATGTCCACATCAGATCAAGCGGTGAATTCAAATGGGACCTGAGGCAGGGGAGAGCTAACAAAAGGATGGGGGAGGTGGCAGATCAGTCCCAGGTGAAAAAAATAAGAGGCTGTGGACTCATTAAAGAAGTCTGGTGTTACAAGACATGGGAAGGCTGAGTTACAACCGGGACCATAAAAACCCACTGGACATCTGCTGCACATGACATTCATAGAGTGCTTTAAGGTATAGAATAATGCCAGCAGAAGGATTCACAAGGAGACAGTAGGCATACATATATTTAAGCCAGAAGTTAAATGGAGATTTCTCATCCTGGTGGCATGAGTCTCTGGGAGAACCTTCTGATAGAAAATGAGGGCAGAGCGGCACAGGGTTATGGAATGGAGCCTGGTTAGGTATGGGGGAAGCAATATGGTATAGTCCCCACAGAAAAGGAACCAGCATTGCTGGAGTCCTTCCTAATACAATATTCCTTTGTGGCAATGTTTTGGAATCACTTAATTGTCAAATGATATTCCTTTGAAGGACACAAGTCATATTGTACACGAGATACACAGCTTCTATGAATCCAAATTCCTTGTAATGACAGTGTTTCCAACCTGTGTGGAAAGGATACAACTCAGTGGATCACCTCTTAGTCCCGGCAAGCTTCTTTATTTTCCCTCTAAACTCTAGTATTTTTTATGAACTTTGAATGCTATCAACTCACTCTGCATGAACCGATGGTCTAGTGCCAGTTTACTGAACTTGAGTGATGTGGACTGCAGCAATCTCTTGAAGAACACCTTTGATGCCCTTCCATTTTGCTAGGCCTGTTCTGTACACTGATGTGCAGTGAGACCCAGGAATGAGATTAAAAACTTCCTCTTTCCCTTTTACTTCTTCTGCCTCTATTGGAAGCATCTAGCTTTCACAGCTCATGCGAACATTGTTTTCAACTGTTTCTTTCATGCAAGGAGTAAAAGTTATATGCCTCATCTTCCTCTATATTAACCACAGATGGTTAGTCACAATCTCTCCTTCCATTAGTGGAGAGGAAAGAATCTTCTGTTTTCAGATATTTGCCTTGATATTTCATTTACTGTAACTAAATTTTTCTTTCAGTGTCCTTGCAAATCAAATAAATTAGCTGCAGTTACAGCCTATACTTTCTGTCCCATTTTTGGTAAAATGATACTACATCAGCAGAACACACTGTACTGGAAGTGTTCCTGTCCCCTGAGAAAGCTTCTCACAGTTATAACATGCAGTCAACACATATGAACAAAGAATGAGGAAAGCTAAATCTAAAGAAACTTCAGTATTGTGATTAGAGAATATTTATAAATACCTCTTCTATGTTACATTGCCCTTGCTTTTACAAAGACACTTCTCCTTTACAATTACTGGCCAAATAAAATGTCCAAAGTTGAGGTCTTTTTTATTACTGCTTTTCCCAGTGAAGCTGGATCTACATCTCATTCTTAGTCACTGATTAAATGTTGAGAATTGGATCCCTCCATGTTATCCAACAAAAGGTGTGGCAAAGCATGATTACCGATTCTTCCGCTCTGCCACTCCCTCTCACTTGCTTTCTCTCCCTCTGTGTATATGTGTGTATATAAGTACGCATATGTATACACATGGAAGTAGGTATATATGTATGCATATGGATGGTTTGTTCTCAGGTTTTTAAGTGACTTTTAAAATGATACAACTTTTAAACACATTTTGGAAAAAAAATAAGTGATGTCAAGGCCTTTTAGTGATCTGTCCTACCGAGATGACAGCCCAGGTGCATCAACCTCGTCCCACTGAAGTGAAACTAGAGCAACAATGGGAAGAAATAGACACAGCTTTATGCTGTCAGACATTTTATATTTAAGAAGAGTTTGAGTTTTATGATTTCAGCTTAGTTTATAGGCATTTCTAGTTTTCTCAGGTCTGTTAATGAAATGACAAATTGAGCAAGTGGTGGAGTTAAAAGGAATAAACGTCTTTGGTGTCTGAGTCTTGGAGTTCATCACAGCTGTCTGTTTGGTGCTCTTGCTTTTAATGTGAAAAGGTCACAATATTGCACTTAAAATAGGTACAGTTGAAAAGCAATTCAAATAAATAAACAGCAGCTCCCACTGGGATAAACTGAGAGACTCTTTCCTTTGCCTTAAGAAATAATCATCGCCTGTTCCCATAAAACTCGTCATTGATACATACCCACACATGTGTATACTAGTTCTCATTCACACCTCTCTTCCTTCATCATGCTAATAAATGCCCACGGATAGACTGCTCTGGCACCCTGTGCCCCTGGGAACAGGAGGCAGCATGGGAGAGGAGCCACTTGGTGAATGTGACCTTGGTCACAACGCTGTGGAGCATCTTGCAGCTGAATCATTCTTGCTTTTTAAAAATCACTGGGTAATGCTTTGGGACTCAGTGACCTGCAGGGACACTGTTTGAACTGACCTGCTTATGTGCGTGGAAGGGAGGGAGGAAGGGGAAAGTTTTACAGAGGACAAGTCCGTTAAAAAAACAACAAAGCAAAGCAAACCCCCCAACAGCCTATCATCCTGCTGCCAAATATCATGAGGGTTTTCATGGCTTTAATTGCTGAAGGCCTTCATATTCTGCTGCAGCCATAAATATGTGAACAAATTATGCTCTTCGTGGTTTTGGCCAATCCTAGCCATGTTTAGTCTTAATCTATCTCAATCACTAGCTACCTTTTAAAAATAACATTTTGTGGTTCCAAAACATCTTTAGTTAATCCTTGCTTAGTTTGGAAAGAAATTATATTTTGAAGGATGCACATGTCCATGTGGCTTTGACAGATATTCCCTTTACCGTTCTCATCTATCACAAATTTTCTTGAACTGTAATAAATAATGCTCCAGCATCAGGCTCCCGAACACTGGATTCTAAACAATATGGTGTTTTTTTCAGCGGAATATAGGATTCATAGTAGACAAAAAAAAAAAAAAATTCTGTTCCTGAAAATATGCCAAGATGATACATGAATGTTCTTGGATTTTCTCCATAATAGATGTCAGAGGCAACGGTGCTTACCACACAAGAAGCTAAGGAAGCAGAAGTAAAACTTTTATAGTATTTCAAAGATCATGCCCACAAATGTCTCTGGAAAAGGCCTGACATTTCACATGGAGTTGTAGCACTCTCTGAAGCACAAGAACTTGGCTTTAATTACTGAATATAAGGAAAACAGTTTCTGAGATTAGTTTCCAATTCAAGTGTAATTGAGAGAAAATATTTTAAATGGTTCATTTCAGGACATCTTTTGCACTCTTTTCTCAAGTGAAATATTAATTTTCATTTCTCATTCCCTTCTCAAATTAGAGCAGTCTGAGAGACTACAAGTCTTGAGAAATCTGGTCTCAAATTCTCTTTTTATGCTTCTTAAGCAAACCTCTTTCTTTCCACTTGAGCTTTTAGATAGTGTGCTGATTTTTAACCAATCACATTATTCCAGAACCATGTATTCTTAAGCACAATTATTATTTCCCAAAAGAGAAATTTTCACTTGTGCAGAGAACATATACATCGTTTAAGCCTCTCTTAAGATCTTAAAGTAGGCTTGAATGATGTGAAGGCTTTGGGTAGATGTTGTAGGTAAAGGAAAAACTTGAAGCTGAATGCAACAATGTCATCCTAATCTTTTGTGGATGTCCTTTATTTATATCATAGATAGTAGCGCATATGCCCCCTCAAACAACTGTGTTTCAGAAAGGGTCGCTGTTGTACACTAAATATGAGAGTTCTTAAACCACAGTCACTTTTACAACAATGACATTTTGTGGAAAAGTCTTTATCACGTGATTTTTGCAACCAGATACTTGATTTGTACATTTGGATTACATTTGTTCTGGAATCAAGTGGTTAAACAACACTTCTACTTGATCATGTGTGTACGTGCTAATGTAGCTAGCATGCACACATCTAAGGCTACAGAGAGAAAAAAACCTATTTGCACATAAATTCGTGCAAAAGAAAAATGGGGGGTGTAATCGTAGAAGCGAGACCAAAACCACCTACAGAACAGTTTGAAAAAAATTGGATCCAAATATCGTGAGATTTTGTTTCCATACCTTTTTTTTGAAGAGCAAATTACGGTGTCCTACAGTTGCAAACACATAGGCATAATATGCAAAGAGCACAAACCCAAGACTATGCTGTGCTGTCTGTGCAATTCTAAACAATTCAGGATTAAGTTCCAGAACATATGCAATTACACAAAACATGAAAACCTCGGGGGCGGGGGAAAGAATAAGAATTTTCAAATTCATTCTGGTTTGTGAATCAATTTCCATTTCTCTTGGGTCCCCTGAACAACTGGAACTGAAAAGCAGTAAAGCCCAGGAACTGCCATCATAAGGGATTTTAGAGTTTCTCTGCTAGCATATGCCAGCTAAGGGATGGGGGGAGAGAGAGCAGAATGATGTCAGCAGTTTCCAAAGTCATTTGCAATTTCTTTTATTATTCAAACCAAGTTAGTTGCATAATCCCCAAGAATGAAGTTACACATGATGCATGGCAGTCCCTTTGGGTCGGTTCCACAGAGAAATGCAGCCCACCATTGCACATGATGCCACAAGGTCTTGCTGCCTCTACCTGGAGCATGCAGTGTGGCAGCCACATGAACGACACTGCAAACAGCCACAGCAAGGGGTACAGCCCTAACAGCTGTGAACATGTTTCAATAAACAGAAACTATGATTTAACAATACATACTGTATCTCAGTGTATATGTAGATTTTTAATCTTTTCTTAACTGCTTTTCTTTAATGAATGAGCCACTGGAGTTACCATCTGAGCAAGACTTGCAGCCCGATGCCAGTACTGCTGTAGTGTCCATCTGAATTAAATGTTTCTTGAAAAAACTCTGCAGAGAAAGTACAAAATCAGGTGTTTTGGCATCTTCTTTATCTCAATGAATGGGATTTCTCAGGTATTAGGCTGACATCCACATGCAGGTGGGCAGCTGACTTTAGTCCAAAGGCAGCATATATATCTGCATTGGACAAGTTGGATTTAGGAGAGGATTTTCATTCTCAAAACATGTACATTCCCGGTCTGTAAGGGACACTTCCACAATGAGTCAGAGGGATACAGAGACCTTTTGTTTACCGAAGGCTGGGAAATCATTTCATCTCAACTAACAGTCTCCTTAGCGACAACATCCTGACTACTTCTAGCGATCAAATGGTTTTTCACAGCAGGGCTCAGGCAGTAATTTTCTCTAAGGAACCTGCTAGTATTTCATCTTGTTAGAGGCCATTCGTCTTTACATTTAAACTGCCACGTACAGAAGGGAACACTCAGAAAATATTTGCGACTGGAACACAGCTGCACTGAGATAAGATGCCTTACCTTTTGTAGGCATATTTTAATTATATTCAATTTAATCAGCTGCTGAAATGCCAGGTAGAAGCACAGGGGTAGCATGAGTGGATTGCACCCAGGGAATGCAGATGTGAGGGAAGACTAAAGACTGACACATCACGTTAAGCTCAAAACTGCCATCTTTGCTGCTACTAACAGTTAACAACAAACTCTGCTGAAACACATCTCTGAGCTTCAGCACTATTGAGTCTGAAGGTGATTGCATGAGAGGAAAACACTTTCTCTTACTCCATGAAGAGAAGGAGAATAGCAGGCGGCATGGAGCCAGGACTTGGAGGTCAGTAAGCACTCTCTGTCTTCATTGCACATGTTGGTGGCAAGTTTCTGTTCCTGGTGCAAGCTCCTGCCCTTAAATCTGGTTATGCTAGGTTTTGTGGGCTTTGTAGCTCCACAGGTGCTGTGATGTACGTCCTGTAATGGAAACACTTCCTCAAGGGTGATAAGGAAGTTGTGACACAAGCAGGGCTTCCCATGCTGTTATATGTCAAGCACCAGTGATTATCCATATCTCAGTGTTTGTTTCATTTGCATTGGAGTAGTTCAGAGGGGAGAAAAAGGGAGTGATCTGGAAAGCACGAGCATTAAAAATTAATTATATTTTCACAGAAGTTTTCAAAAAATATTGGCATCTGAGCTCAAAACTATAGAGCAGTGGAGGTTAAGTACCAGGCAGCATTCCTTCAGATATCCACACAATACTGTAGCTTGTAATTTTACTTCTCTGCCACATGATTCAGAAATTTGGAAACAGGCAGCCAAGTTTAAATTTGCCAGAAGTCAGGTGAACCTACAAGGTCATTGCATTACTCATCCCACTGTTCCTTTCCTTAAACACCAAGAAATGAGAGCTCCTTATGCGAGCATGTGGTCTTCCATAGGGCCACAGAAATTCATTGGCATTTCTTGAATGGATGGTGCCGAAAGCAGATATTTGTTCCCCTTTCACTGAATGAGAGAGGTCAATCATGGAGAGACTGTCCCATGCTGACATCCGAGCTCAAACACTGGCAAGCTGACACTAGCTGTGCTCTCCAGCCACCCAAACACTTCTGATCATACCAGAAAGGGCCAACGGCAACCTTGAGCAGTGCTCATACAGTTGCAAAGAAAGAACCATCTGTGTTGAGGAACAAGTAGAAGCTGGAAGAAGAGAAAAAGCAACCTCAAGAAAGTAACTGAGAACGGGGAAATGTTAATATGGCCACAACAGGGCCAACAGGCCATGGGAGAGAGGCAGGACCTGGAACACAGCAGGGAAACAGGAGTTGCTAGACAGTGAAACAAGAGGAGCAGCTGGGCAACCTGTGTCCTGGTCGGCTCATGCGTATTTGTTCTTCAGCTGGGTGGCAGGTGGTTGTTGATGACAACAATGCTGCAGGGGTGGTCACAGAACTGGGGAAATGTCAGCTAGTCTGGGTTGGAAAGGAAAGGCAAAATCTGCTTGGTGTGACATTGCCCTTCTCCACTCTTATTAATTGGATTATTGTTGATGACCCTTAGATATCTTTGATGAGTGAAATAAGTTAGTTATATGAATTTGTGAGGATTAGTACATGGCAGAGTCTAAAATTTTAACTTACATAGGACTGGGAGTCAGAAGATAAAGCTACACCCACCATAGGTATCCTTTGATTTCTACATGAATTTGGCTTGTTATTTTAGGTTACTAAGAGCAAACCTAGTCTCCAAACACCCATATGTGTTTGTGCTTTGCTCTCCTATACTTAGTTACTCAGTGAGCACACAGAAGGACGCAGATACTGCACGTTCCATTGTGTACATATGGACTATATGGTATGCCCTATACATGTATGAACTCATTGTACAAACACATTTGTGCAGGGCGTACACAGCGTGTATGTAACTGAATACCAAACAGTACTGCTAAGCGCAAAGTGCCCTTGGGGATTACACCTGTTTGTACAGGAATATAAATGTTTCTTTCCCAACTTGCAGCCTATCCACAGATTCCCATTGGGAATTTGTTCATGATTTTATACTCTGACCACAAAATTGTCGTTCTTTTAATGTGCTCTTGCATAAAAAATCAAAACGATATTGTGGAAAAGAACCTAGACATGGAAAATAACTTAGACATCAAAACTGTTCCAACCCTCCCACTGAGCCACCTCTTTCCTACTTATTCATGTAACCTTTCTCCTACTTAGAGAAGTTTTAAATGAAAACAAAGATGTTACTTTAGGAAGTTACGTACCCTATAGCTGTAGACAAGAATTTCTTTTTTCACTTAGATGTCTGGTTAGAAAATAGCTCCATTAAGGAAGGTGTCTGCTGAAGCAAATATCGTAAAACATACTCTATGTTCTCAAAGTGGTATGTGTTAAGGTTATTAGGTGATTATGACCATGCTGAGATGAGCTTTTAAGAGAAATATTTGAGGGCTGCCTCATAGACAACCTGCTATATCCCCGCACTACCATACCTGATCAGATCTTTTTGAGTAACCCAATTCACCAGCCTTGAGGAACCAGTTGCTTTGTATCCATGGGCACAGTATCACGTAGTATTACATGTTAGGCATTACAATGTAAGAAATATATACCTTTTATTAACATGTGAATTAGTTCAATGGGAATTTCGTGTACGGAGCAATCACTGATCCTGTGAATCCAGTTACTGCTAAGTTTCTGCATCCTGGGATGCAGTTACGAACACGTCCTCATACAAAGTCTGGCTGTGGCCTCCATATCTGTGTCTTGCTCAGAATTTTTCACTGGGCTGGAGGAATGACAACCCTGTGCTTGTGACGGTGTCCCAGACACAGGGGTGTGGATGCCCAGTAGGACTTGATCCACTTTAACACTCGTGCAAGATCTCCAGTCCCACAGGTAGCAATAGTAGATCAGGCCAGCAATGCAGACATCATTTGTAAAGCCCAGTGATTACGGGCTCCGATGCCAAATGTTAATTCCACCTGATTCTCAGCGTTCCAGGACATGAAAGAGAAAAGATTCATATGGTAGAGCTAAATACAAGTGCTTTCCTCTTTCTAATGCCACACTCCCTGTCCTGTCCTTCTCCTCCTCTCCACTCAGTCTAGCCTAAATTCAAGATAGATGTATGTAGAGAGAGTTCATCTACTTGCTTGTGTAGTATCTAGCAAGGAATTTTTATGCAGAGTTATTACAGAATAAATATTCATGCTAGACTAGTAATCAGTAATGCCTTCTGCCTCCCTAAGGAAAATTTCATAGAGTAAAAAGATGGTGACTGCACAGGGTGTCTTCTCCCACCTCTCAGTACTCACAAAGGGCTAAAACCACAGAATTTGGGGGCCTTGGAGTTTAGTCTTTTGCATCTTTCTAGGCCCTTGAATTAAGACCTGTCAGAAGTTGAGAAAGAATTGAAAAACTGAAGAAAATATAGACAGGATCCTTCCAAAACTACTGTGTTTTCCTTAAATTACTTTTGCATTAGCCCATCCCAAGAAATCTGCATACTTTGCATTGAGTGCTAATGGACTTGTTTGCTTTCTCTGCAAAGATGTTGTGGTTTGATTTGTTTTTCTGCTCTATGAGGCCGGTGTGATGTAGGAAATTAAGTCCAGATGAGCCACATTTAGGTTAGAGCAAGCCCATATGTATAGGGAATCTTTCCCATATATCTGGGCTCCTCTGGGTGAGAATTCCAATCATATACATAACCCTGACAAATGCTGTCAAACTGATAATCCTGTACTACTTATCAAAACCCTCACAAAGTGAAAGTATTGGGCTTTGAACTTGCTCAGTGCCTCTTGCAGCATGCTCTTGATCAGTGTCGAAAGCATCTACATTGTAGGGAACGCAGTATCTTGCTGGGAACACCTTGGTAATGTATAGGTCTGAGTCCCTTGGAAGCTGTTGAGAGAGAAAGGAAAAGCCAAATGGCATAACAAATGAGACCTCTGAAACAAAATGAAATGGAGAGAAATGTGAAGACAAGCAATGTTTCTGACGGCTTTAATGCTGCTGGGAAACTGTCCTCTTGCATTACAGTACAGAGCTATACATTACAAATACCGAAAAATACTACCCACAAATCTCTTTATTAATGGATTTTTGGTTGTTCAGTTTTTACACATTATCCTGCATGACACTGCATCGAGTTAAAGGAATCAGGAGTTGATCTTTTGCCTATTTATCCTAGTTGTGATATAACTCCTCTTTCTGAGGTATCCCAGGATGAGGGAAATCAATGGATATCGATAAGACACAGGGCAATGGTCACAAACAGGAACACACGAAGTTCCACCTCAACATGAGGAAAACCTTCTTTACTGGGATGGTGACAGAGCCCTGGAAAAGGCTGCTCAGAGAGGTTGTGGAGTCTCCTTCTCTAGAGACTTTCAAAACTCAGCTGGATATGTTTATGTTTTTCCTGCCCTGGCTGGCAGGAGGGTTGGACTAGATGATCTCTAGAGGTCCCTTCCAACTCCAACCAATCTATGATTCGATGATCCCAAATTTACCGCAGCATATGTGAGATTAAATAGAGACTTCTGGGTATGTGTTGCGTGAAGGGGCGGGGGGGTGTGGTAAATTTAGTAAGAGATGAATCCCCTTACATTCCAGCGAGTCCTCAGAGATTAGAGGGGCTAGGGGCAGCTGGACTTATCTCTTAATAGGTATGCCAATCAAGATGTGTCGCTATCGGTCTGACTCCAGACACACACTAACAGCCTTTCAGTGTAGGTCCAGTTTCCTGCAAATGGGAGCAGTCAGAGTCACAAATAGCTTATTCACTGTGGCTAGAGGTCCGACACAAAATTCATGAAGAGCCTGTCTGCTGTAGGTCCGGTTCCTTGCAAAAGGGAGCAGTCAGATGCACGAATAGCACAGTTTTACCGTGATTATAGGTCCGACCCCAGATGCACGAACAGCCTATTATGCTGTAGGTCTGGTTGCATTCACTAGAAGCAATCGGATTCATGAATAACATGGTTTATTTACACTTGCAACGTACATAGATTCTTTAAGATTGCTGGTAATATATATATGCTAAACTGCAGAAATGGCTATATAGTTAAAAAATACAATTGTAAGAGTGGAAGTAATTTCCCAGGGTAAAACAAACAGACAAACAAACACACATACACTCACTCAGCAGAGCCAAGGCACAAGTCTTACCAAAAGCTGTCCCTTCTGGGATGGGCGAGGAGGACAAACCCCTCAGTGTGTCAAATCCTCGTCCCACACAATAGGTCTGGAGTAGGCTAGCATTTTTGCTTCGGTTTTCTATTAATGTGTAAAGTGTAGGGATGGGACCATAGGCAAATCATTAAGTGGGCTCATAGTTGCACAAAACATCTCTTGATGGACTTTCTTGATCACTTCTGCCAGGGAACAGGCCATTGTCACATTCTCTTTT
>VWZK01007260.1:3356-39382 GCA_013396935.1 Baryphthengus martii
GGGCCCATTGCTGTCCCAGGGAGAACTTACTGTCCACCAGCACTCCCTGGTCCTTCTCCAGGGAGTTATTTTCGAGCAGGTCCCCCCTCCCCTGTCCTGGTGCAGGGGGTTATCCTTCCCCAGGTGCAGGACTCTACACTTGTCCTTGCTGAACTCCATGAGTTCCCCTTTGCCCAGCTCTCCAGATCTCACTGGCTGGCAGCACAGCTCTGGTGTCTCTGCCACCCCCTCCCAGTTTCATACCATCGGTGAACTTGTTGAGGGTCCCCTTCATCCAGGTCACTAACGAAGATCTTGAACAAAACCAGACCCAGTACCGACCCCCAGGCTACACATAACCTGGGTAAAATGCATTATTGTGGGTCGGTGTCTGGTCCTCTCATCCTCACTCATGGTTGGCTTGGGTTGATCTTAAGAGCCAACGGAAAAAAAACCTCTTAAGATCCTGCAGTGAGCAAACAGGAGTCACTCCTGGCTGAACAGATGGCTTTAAAATTCAACTTTTTTAAGGTTTACAAACAATTGTACTGTTTGCCTAAAACAGGAAGCACAATTAATCAAATCTTTTCCGTAAGTAACTCGGGATGAACGGCAGTCGAGGTGGATGGAGGGGGAGAGATTACACCTTGCTGGCTGCAGTCCAGATTCTGGTAAACAAAAATTCCTTAACGATCCCTTTTGTATTATTGGATTATTTGTAATGATCCCTATTTTCATACCCAAGTACCGATCACTCACCAGAACAGGAATTGTTACGGAAAAGTCAACGGTGCCCGTTCTTACCAACCAACCAACCATTTTTAAAAAGCTCAGAACCTCATCAGTCACCCTTCAATAACTTTGAACCAATCAATCCCCTTAATTAGCCTTCATTTCCATAATTACTGATCTCAGAGAAAAGTTTCGCGAAGAGGAAAAAAACCTAAATCATCGGCTGCCTAGAAAAATTATTCACAAAGCACCAGCAAGAGTTTGTCGGTTGGGATTGATTCTTTTTTTTTAATAAAGGCTAATTAAGCAATTAATGCTCTAATACAAACAGTTAGGAATTGATTTCTAAATTATTATTATTTGTTTTTTTTATCTACAGAACTCAAGTTTTTTATCCTCTGCAGCTCTCACTCCGGTAGCTCCGGGGGTAAAAATGATGCCGTCCGGTCTCAAAACGCCAAGAGCTTTCCAAAAAATCTTTTACAGTCACAGGTTTTGAATCAGTGTATAAAATTTTAGTCTAGAAAAATAAGTAGAGTTCCTGTGCTTGGAGCCTGAGGAGGACAGCGCACCGCTCAGACACCACAGGGATACCCAAAAAGGCAGACAGAATATTCCTTACCACTGTCAGTGTGGGCTTTCTTGGGGTTTTTTCCATACTTTTTAACCTAAAAAAAAGGTGCAAAAAAAGTCTCGTTGGGTGGAAGGTCTAGTTGCTGGCCAGAGACTGGTGAATGGGCGGCTGGAAACAGCGCACGTGTTCCACCGGGGTGCTCTCGCCGTCGCCCGACTTCAAATATTTGTCCAAAATCGCGATGATTTCATCGTTCAGAATCTGGAACTTGCGAATTCGCTCCACCATCTTCTTCAAAGGCTGCCAACATCAGACAGAGACACGGAGGAATTGGCTTCCGAGATCAAAAGCCTGAGGTGCAAATGCCCAAATTCTCTCACCTGGCCTCTCCCAGCAATATTTGGAAGGTCTCCCTCACGCTGCTAATCCCGGGAAAATCTATTTCGGGATTTTTTGGGTACGTTTTCAGTGCATTTTGAGTTTTAACAGTGCTGCTTTGGTACAAAAAACGGCAGTTTAAAGCAGCCTTGTTATTCTGTGAACGCACCAATAGGACATGGAAAGCGTCAAGAAAATTCTACATGTTCAGGAAATCAGAATTCTCACTGAGCAGTCTCGCAAGTCCAGCAGAAATGTTGTCATCTCTTCTTCCTAAACCTCATTTCCAGTATTTCGTTCTAAAAAGGGGCTGTGACACCTGCGCTGCATCCAGGTACAAACTGCTCTCATTTATCAAGGAATCCTAGACTGGTAAGGGCTGGAAGGGACCTCGGGAGGTCATCGAGTCCAACCCCCCTGCCAGAGCAGGATCACCCAGGGCAGGACACACAGCAACAGATCCAGGGGGGTTTGGAAAGTCTCCAGAGAAGGAGACTCCACCACCTCTCTGGGCAGCCTGGGCCAGGCTCCAGCACCCTCACACCAAAGAAGTTTCTCCTCCTGTTGAGGTGGAACTTGCTGGGTTCCAGTTGGTGCCCATTGCCCCTTGGCCTATCCCAGGGCACCCCTGAGAAGAGCCTGGCCCCTTCTCCTTCACCCCCACCCTGGAGACATTTGGGAACAGGAATCAGATCCCCTCTCAGGCTTCTCTTCTCCAGACTCAACAGCCCCAGGGCTCTCAGCCTTTCCTCCCAAGAGAGATGTTCCAGTCCCTTCCTCCTCCTCGCAGCCTCCCTTGGACTCTCTCTGGTATTTTCCTGTCCCTCTGGAACTGGAGAGCCCAAAACTGGCCCCAACACTCCAGAGGTGGCCTCACCAGGGCAGAGGGGCAGGAGAACCTCTCTCAATCTGCTGGACACGCTCTTCGTGATGCCCCCCAGGAGCCCACTGGCCTTCTATCATCGCCCTCATTACCACAGCGAACACCAAACAGAGGTTTTCCACTCACCACATTCTTTATGACCTCATCTTTGCCGTCATGCTTTTGGACTTTCAAGAGGTGGTAGCAGAAATCCAAGACGTCAAAGCGACGCTGCTGTCCCAAAAGCACGATGATCATGCAGCCAGCCCAGTGCAAGCCGTCTCCAAAGCACTGCCTACGACAGGAAAAACATCACATGAAGCACATCCCACCTACACCTTCAGAAACATAAACTGGAAGTGCTGAGGGATCAGCCGTCATATTAACTAAGGAATATGTTAGATATTAACCCAGAGAACACCAAAAAAAATTCTAGTAAATTAACTTTTCTTTCCAGGTACCACATGTGATGCAAATGGACGCTAAAAAAAAACACCAGAAGTTTTTCCTCCCCTATTTTACACCACGCGGAGCTACTCCAAAGACATTCACCCCCTATTAGACCCCGGTGGCTTTGAATTCCATTGTCAAAGGAAACAACACCTTCCAAGAAAACAACGTGGGAATCCAACACCGCTCTGCTCCTCTGGGCTGCGGGTGTGAAAGGAAGGGAACGTCCTACGCTGTCATCTCCGTGATTGCTCAGGGAAAAGCAAGGGCCACGAGGATGATCCGAGGGCTGGAGCACCTCTGCTATGGAGACAGGCTGAGAGAGTTGGGGTTGTTCAGTCTGGAGAAGAGAAGGCTCCCAGGAGACCTTCTGGTGGCCTTCCAGGATCTGAAGGGGGCTGACAAAAAAGCTGGGGAGGGACTTCTTAGCATGTCGCGTAGTGATAGGACAAGGGGGAATGGATCCAAACTAGAGGAGGGGAGATTTCAATTGGACATTAGGAAGAAGTTCTTTGGTCTGAGGGTGGTGAGACCCTGGAAGGGGTTGCCCAGAGAGGTGGTGGAAGCCCCATCCCTGGCAGTTTTTAAGCCCAGGCTGGATGGGGCTCTGAGCAACCTGCTCTAGTGGGAGGTGTCCCTGCCCGTGGCAGGAGGTTGGAACTGGATGCTCTTGAAGGTCCCTTCCAGCCCTGACAATTCTATGATTCTATGAAGTTCCAATTCAACAGTTTTTCAAAAAAAAGGCATGATCAAAATGAACAAAGCCAATAACTACAGCTCCTGGTTAACTCATGTTCATCACGTTAACTTCCAAGTGCTCATCCTTGCTCTTAAATCAAAGGAAATACTCATCCCCTGCACCAATGTTCAGCTATTTCATGTAAGTTCAGCCTCTGTAGGGGTCTGACAGCCAGTGGAAGCTGGTTCTTTGTTGTGTGCAAGGAAGAGTGTCCAGCAGGTGGACAGAGGTTCTCCTCCCCCTCTACTCTGCCCTGGTGAGGCCACATCTGGAGTGTTGGGGCCAGTTCTGGGCTCCCCAGTTCCAGAGGGACAGGGAAATAGCAGAGAGAGTCCAAGGGAGGGCAGCAAACATGACTGGGGGACTGGAGCTTCTCTCTTAGTGAGGAAAAGCTGAGAGAGCTGGGACTATCTAGTCTGGAGAAGAAAAGACTCAGAGAAGATCTTATCAATGTCTATAAATATCTAAAGGGTGAGTGCAAGGAGGATGGAGCCGGGCTCTTGTCAGTGGTGCCCTGGGATAGGCCGAGGGGCAATGGGCACCAACTGGAACCCAGGAGGTTCCACCTCAACAGGAGGAGAAACTTCTTTGTTGGGACGGTGCCGGAGCCTGGCCCAGGCTGCCCAGAGAGGTGGTGGAGTCTCCTTCTCTGGAGACTTTCCAACCTGCCCTGGATCTGTTGCTGTGTGTCCTGCCCTGGGTGATCCTGCTCTGGCAGGGGGGTTGGACTCGATGATCTCCAGAGGTCCCTTCCTACTCCAACGATTCTGTGATTCAGTGCTAGGGCCTATTTGTCACGGGATCGTTCATTATAGAGGGGCAATAATTCAAACAGAGGGTTATTTCTGTGAAAAGAGACAATAACCTCTGTGTTCACAGATTCTGAGCCCCTCCCAGTGCTCCCAGCACTCTCATTTCCACACCCAGACAGGCGAACAAACCCCTCCATCCTCAGCCCTTCCAACCAGCTACAGGAGGACAAGCCAAGCACGTACTCCACGGTGAACTCGTGCGTTCCCACCGGGATGCAGTAGACGAACTGCATCGCGCTCCAGAGCCGATGGAATTCCACGCACTCGTCCACGTGCATCACCCCGTTGCTGGGCAGGGGCCCCCGCCAGATGGGATCGTCCAGGAAGGAGCGGATCCTCGTCAGGATGACCTCAAACATGGACAGGCCGCAGCAGAGGCGTTCTTTGGTCAGCAAGTCCCCTTCCCTCGCGATCGCGATTTGCTAAGGTAGAGAGAAAGAAAGTGCAAAATCCTGGTAAAAACCACGTCACCACAAGATTTTAGCTAAAAAAAAAATAAAATAAAAAAAATACACCAGCACATTTTTCAGCTCCCTTTGGTTTCTTCTCGGAGTTGGTTCCTCCTGACTTTAAGTGAGGTGAGAAGTCACTAACCTGGAGTGAGGGGTTGGAAGGGACCTCGAAAGATCAGTTCAGTGGAAGCGTCGAGTCCTGCACTTGGGTCACACCAACCCCAGGCAGCGCCACAGGCTTGGGGAGGAGTGGCTGGAAACTGCCTGGTGGGAAAGGAGCTGGGGGTGCTGGTGGACACCCAGCTGAACATCCCGCAACACGGGCTTAAGTTGTACCAGGGGAGGTTTAGATTGGACAGTAGGAACAATTTCTCTACCGAAAAAGCAGGGAGGCCTTGGAACCGGCTGCCCAGGGAGGTGGTGGAGTCCCCATCCCTGGAAGGGTTCTAAAAACGTGTAGCTGTGGCACTTCAGGCCATGGTTTAGTGGTCATGATCGTGTTGGGAAGATGGTTGGACCTGATGATCTTAGAGGTCTTTTCCAACCTTAACAATTCTATGGAAAGGACATTCAGAGAAATGCCAAGCAGACTGGCTACTGTGGCAGTTACACTAACGGTGGGAATGCTAATCCTGGACTAATCCCACAAAAGTTTAAATAATTCTTTGCCTGAATGGAGGAAGAAATCAAAACCAAAGAGTCCAGTGCTCTTGAGTCCCCAACACCAGAAGGACATGGATCTGTTGGAGAGGGTCCAGAGGAGGACACCAAGATGATCCGAGGGCTGAAGCACCTTTCCTGGGAGGACAGGCTGAGGGAGTTGGGTCTGTTCGGCTTGGAGAAGAGAAGGCTCCGGGGACACCTTAGAGCGGCCTCCAGGATCTGAAGGGGCTCCAGGAAAGCTGGGGAGGGACTTTTGAGAAGGGCCTGTGGGGACAGGACAAGGGGCAAGGGTTTGAAAGTAGAGCAGGGGAGATTACGATTGGCCATGAGGAAGAAATCCTTCCCTCTGAGGGTGGTGAGACCCTGGAAGGGCTCAGAGAAGCTGTGGAGCCTCCTTCCTGGCAGTGTTGAAGCCCAGGCTGGAGGAGGCTCTGAGCAACCTGCTCTAGTGGGAGGTGTCCCTGCTCATGGCAGGGGGGTTGGAACCAGATGATCTGGAAGGTCCCTTCCAACCCAAACCATTCTAGGAATTCTAGGATTCTATGATAATTCCAACCCCATCCCAAATGTTTTGGGGTTGGAACCAGATGCTCTTGAAGGTCCCTTCCAACCCAAACCAGTCTAGGATTCTATGATAATTCCAACCCCAGCCCAAATGTTTTCAATTTCTGGGCTTTAACAGCTTTACCAAATCGCTGGTGGAGCTGGGAAAAAAAAAAATAAATCCTGCCATGTGACCAAGCTGGATGTAGAGGTCGAAGTTCTGACACAACTACTGGCACTGTGGAAGACCAGGCTCAGAAACGTCTCGAATTGCCTCCGACACACAGGAGAGATTACCTGGGGTGTGCCCAGCCTTTCAATGAGGGGCACCAAATGGAGTGGGGCATATTTTGATTCCAGTCTCTTCATTTTAGCATCGAGCCTTTCACCCTCTGAAAGCAGAAAAAAAATAAAACAAAATGAGAACAATTTGCAATTAACCAAAAAAAAGTTTCTTATTTTCACACAATCTTTATTCAGTGCAGAAGAAAAAAAAGCAGTTTGGTTTTTTTAATTGGCAATTTCACTTCTAAATAGCTGGTTGATCTTCATTGTGCTTTTAGAAAACTAGTTATTTATTGTGTGTGCAAACAGAAAGGAGGATTTGTAGTAATTAACTAACTCCATTCAAGGGAGAATATAATGCTGCTGCTAAAATCTTTGATTCCCACGTGTACTACGCCCAGGAAATTTTCCTTATCGTACATTAAAATGCTTGACCCTAGAAGATGATGTGTAATGAAGGTGGAATCTTATGTCCAGCAAGGCTTAAAAAAAGCAGCTGGCGCCCCCTCATCACTGCTAAGTGGGAAATCACAGAATGGTAGGGGTTGGAAGGGACTTCTGGAGATCATCAAGTCCAACCCTCCTGCCAGAGTAGGATCAAAGAATCTAGGGCAGGTCACCCAGGAACACATCCAGATGGGTCTGGAAAGTCTCCAGAGAAGGAGACTCCACCACCTCTCTGGGCAGCCTGGGCCAGTGCTCTGCAATCCTTACAGTAAAGAAGTTCTTCCCTCCTGTTGAGATGGAACTTGCTGGGTTCCAGCTTGAATCCATTGCCCCTCATCCTATCCCAGGGCACAAGTGAAAAGAGGTTGTCACTTTCTTCTTGACATCCACCCCTCCAATATTTATACACATTAATTAGACCCCCTCTCAGGCTTCTCTTCTCCAGACTCAACAGCCCCAGGGCTCTCAGCCTTTCCTCCCAAGAGAGATGTTCCAGTCCCTTCCTCCTCCTCGCAGCCTCCCTTGGACTCTCTCTGCTATTTCCCTGTCCCTCTGGAACTGGGGAGCCCAGAACTGGCCCCAACACTCCAGAGGTGGCCTCCCCAGGGCAGAGTAGAGGGGCAGGAGAACCTCCCTCCACCTGCTGACCACACTCTTCTTGATGCGCCCCAGGAGACCATTGGCCTTCTTGGCCACAAGAGCCCATCGCTGTCCCATGGAGAACTTAGTGTCCACCAGCACTGCCAGGTCCATCTCCACAGAGCTGCTCTCTAGCAGATCGCCTCCTAACCTGTAGAGGTGCATTTTATTACTCCTTCCCAGGTGCAGGACTCTGCACTTATTTTTGTTGAACCTCATGAGGTTCCTCTTTGCCCAGCTCTCCAGTCTGTCCAAGTCTTGCCAAATGGCCTCACAGCCTTCAGGTGAGTCAGCCAAACCTCCCAGTTTCCTATCATCAGCAGACCTGCTGAGAAGACGCTCTGTCCCGTCATCAAGGTCGATGATAAAGATGTTGAACAGGACTGGACCTAGCACTGATCCTTGGGGAACTCCACTAGTTACAGATCTCCAGCTGGACTCGGCACCATCCATCACCGCTCTTTGGGCTCTACCGCTGTAAGAGTCGGTCCGAAGAGCAGTATTGTCCCAACGTCGTCATCAGAGACTTGGACAACAAGGCACCACAAAACTTCGGCTAATGTCTTGACATGAGTCTGCAGCGGCCAACCTGAGATGTAGTTCCTGATCTACAGGATGGAATGCGATCCCTATGGATACCCAAACACCCCGAGAGGGAGGATTGCACGGTACAAGGAGTACGGTGCCATTCTCCGTTACCTGGTAGAAGAAGAAACGGCCAAGCTGTGCCGCAGAGCTGCTGTCGAGAAGATGGATCACAACTGCTGTATCATGACAGCTTAAACTTTCGGTGAACTGTGATCATTATAATACAAGAACACACCTCCTGGTCCAAAGCCACCCACCTCTAAGGCAAACCAGGTGGAGACTGGCAGAAATCCACGGGGCAGAGGAGGAGCAAGGTGTGCTGCCCACCATAAAAGACGGCTTCTTAGCAACCAAACTTGGAAGCTTCCCCACCGAGGATCATGACGATGGGAAGGGCCGGCGGGACGCTGCCTGGAGCTGGGACCACAGGGACGCCTTAGACTCGTGGTGGTAGCTCTAATTCTCTTTCCCCCTCTTTACCTTTTCTTCTCTTCCTCTCACTCTTTGTCTACCTTGTGCCGCTTTACGGACAAAACCAATAAAGTTGCCCCGTTTGATCGAAGCACAACCCCTTGGCGTGGTCGCCTTGATTTTTGCTCTTCAAGATCACGGCAAACGAACCATCGCACGGCCGCCGAGTGGACCGTGACAGCAGCGTGGCCAGTTCTTAATCCATCTCACTGTCGGTTCTTCCATCCCACGCTTCCTGAGCTTGCTCCCGAGGATCTTATGGGAGACGGCGTCAAAAGCCTTGCAAAGGTCAAGGTAGACTACGTCTCTCCAGCTAATGGGAAAATCCTGTTTGCAGTGGCCTGGTTAGTTTTACGCAGACACACAGAGAGCTGTGGTGAGTCTGGGAATAGTCTGAAAAGTTTTTTAGCTGACGGGGTTTTCTCCGAGCGGACCAAATCAGCTGCTCTGGCAGCAATAAACAGAGAGGAAAGGGGACAGACAGAAAGAGTGGTGGTGGTGGGGAAATCAAAAATCTCACTTTCTGAACGGTGAAGGATGAGGAAAGCAGAGAGCAAAGGAGGCAATCCTGCGGGTGTTCATCACTGCAGGCTCAGCGGAGTGAAAAAGGCACGTGAAAAACACAATGAGACCAGGGATCCCATGGATTTACTTACTCCGCTGACAGATTTCCTACACCCTATATGATGAAGGGTACCCTGTTTGATTGACAGGCACACAAGCTACTCAGAACCTTTGGAAAAGCCCCTTGCCACAGCCCTAGAGGGGAAATACTCCCCTGGGTATCCATCACACTTCTCCCTGTCATGGAATTCCTCCTCTCCCTCCTGTAACGCGCACCGAGCCTCGTTAAGGAGGATGTATTTTTCAGCCAGGCCTGAATCTGGTACCTCTGTCCTGGAATTAAGAGCGGTGTTGGAAAGGCTGGCTGGGTACAACCGCCGAAGCCGCATCAACAGGCAAGAGAAGCGGAAAGCGTCCCCCAAGAGAAGTGTTTTCACCGAAGCCGATACCTTTGACGTGAACTCTGGGCAGGATGTTTTGGAACGGCGCCGCGTGCAGCAGGTCACACACTTCCTCTAGGGACTGGAACAGAAAGAAAACAAAGTGTTTTAGGACCAAAGAACCTCCACAAACTACAGCAGACGCCCAGAACGGGTTTCTAAAATCACGCCGACGCCGTCGCAGCAACACCAGAGGGCGGCCGGCCTCCATCAGCGCCGCGCGGAGCCGCTCGCTCTCCTCACGATGACGACTCGATTTCCCCTGCAAATCCCAAATCAACTCCAGCAGCTCCCCTCCCACCCTCAGCCGGCCGTTCCTAAAGGATGGAGGGATATTTATGAGACAGACTACTGCAGGGTGAGTAATTTCAGGGTGAAGGTGGCAGACGGCTCCCGCGCAGACCAACGGAGCGGCGAAGATGATGATTCACTGCTTGGTTATTTTTACCAACGCTATTTCCACAACCCATTCTCAGGGTGGGAACATCTCCCCGCCAGGCAGGCTGAGACACACCACAGCAGCAGGGAACCACCTCTCAGGAAGCATTTTACATCTTTAGGGGCAGAGGAAGGGAAGGAAGATGTCTCCTGTAATTGGCTGCTCTACGGACGTGCGGAGAAAACGTGGAGAGGCGAGAAGAAGGTGCATGACTTTGCCAAGACCCTCTCCTCAGTTTTGGAGTGGAGGTCTTGCTCATTTGTAACCTCAGTACTAGTCTTAGGAGAGAAGTTAGAAGTTAGGAGAGAATTTAGAAGGGGAGTTAGTTAGCTAGGAGGGGAGTTAGTTAGCTAGGAGGGGAGTTAGTTAGCTAGGAGGGGAGTTAGGAGGGATCCTAGAAAGTTGTGGAGGGACTTTTGAGAAGGGCCTGTGGGGATAGGACAAGGGGCAAGGGTTTGAAAGTAGAGCAGGGGAGATTTCGCTTGGCCATGAGGAAGAAGTTCTTTCCTGTGAGGGTGGTGAGACCCTGGCAGGGGTTGCCCAGAGAAGCTGTGGAGCCTCCTCCCTGGCAGTGTTGAAGGCCAGGCTGGATGAGGCTCTGAGCAACCTGCTCTGGTGGGAGGTGTCCCTGCCAATAGCAGGAGGGTTGAAACTGGATGATCTTCAAGGTCCCTTCCACCTCAAGCAATTCTAGCATTCTATGATCATGAGCAGGACTCTGAGGAACAGCACACCTTCACTACCTTCTTTAACATCCACAGCTTCAATATACCCTAGAGAAAGAGTCTTAAATGAGGATTTATTTTTGACAGCACAGGTGAAGAAAGGGAAGACAAGCACATCTGTGTCTCTTCTGGCCTGTAAGCGATACCCACCCTTCCCTCTGTAAGCACCCAAAAGCACGAGGACAAAGAAACGACGCATTTGGCCATTTTGTCGGAACAGCAGATTGTGTAACATGAAAGAAAAGCAAGAAAAGGAGAGGAGGGGACAAAGAGCCATCGTAGCACCGTGCCAGAAGGATGTCCAAGAAGTCCATGTTAACTTCGCAGTGTTTCTGATGACAACCGGAATGATGAGAAGAGAAGGAAAATAACAGCACCAGGCGCTCAACTCATTGACACGGAGCAGCCACAGAAATACTCTATTTGATCTTAATTTACGATGGAGCTCATAAGATTTGATCCTCAGGTACCCTAGACGAGGCAACGGTTCTCCACCAAGCACAGCAGGGCATCCTGGCATCTCACAGGCATGAAAGCCCCTGCAAGGCTGTAAAAGCTCAGAGCAGGGAACTGTTCCTACCCCTCTGCCCATCAGCAATTGCAAATTTTTCACATCGTAAATCGCGAGCAGCAAAAAAATTGAGAGTGTATTTTGAGAGGCCGACAAATCATAGAAATCATAGAATGTTAGGGGTTGGAAGGGACCTCTGGAGATCGTCTAGAGGGGTTTTAAAGCAGGACAGCAGGCACCTACCAGACTCTGTTCAATGAGGAGGCAAAACAGGACGGCGTTTCCCACTTCCCGCAAATTCTGGAAGCAGACGGTCTTCAGTTCTGCGTACTCAACGATGTCCTTCAGCTGATGGTGAAAAAACTCCAAGATACCTGAAACCAACAGAGAAGAAAAACCAAAAAGTTCAATCCCAGGAGCCAGAATGAAATCTAGCACTGATCGCACGGGTACATCTGTTACTTTGGGAAAGCAGACAAAAGATTCTGAGCATGTGGATAAGAGTCAAACGGATCACAACTGATTTTTCTTCCTGCCTCAAAATCAGTCCAATTTTCTACATAATTTGCCTGTTCAAAGGTGAGTGTGTGTAAATACCCTGTGTCTGAGCACAACTGACCAAGGGTGGTGGTTAGAGTGTTCTCTCCATGTACGAGCACAGGAGACCTTCTCTCTCCAGCCATTCAGCCCGGAGGAAACGAAAAGGAGGAAAAAATACGGGAAAAAATCAGAGGTTATGAAGTTAGAATCACAGAATGGTCGGGTTTGGAAGGGATCTCTGGAGATCATGGAGTCCAACCCCCCTGCCAGAGCAGGAGCACCCAGGGCAGGACACACAGCAACAGATCCAGGGGGGGTTGGAAAGTCTCCAGAGAAGGAGACTCCACCACCTCTCTGGGCAGCCTGGGCCAGGCTCCAGCACCCTCCCACCAAAGAAGTTTCTCCTCCTGTTGAGGTGGAACCTCCTGGGTTCCAGTTGGTGCCCATTGCCCCTCGGCCTATCCCAGGGCACTGCTTAAAATAAGTGCTACATCAGCAGTGTGCTGTCCTTCTTAACTGGATAAATCATGCAAAATGGAGAGCTTAGCTTCTCACCCCTGGGAAAAAGAGTCAGCAGAAGAGGTAAGAAAATAATTTCCAGGAGCAGGAAGAAAGACTATGGCTCTTGTCTGCTCTTAGTCCTGTTCCAGCCTCTGTCTCCCAACCTTCTGCACCACCTGACAGGTTCAATTCACAGCTGTTATTTGGAAGGATGACAGAGCCAGCAGAGTGCTAAAAATACTGGGAACAGGGATAGTTTCGGACTACGGCTCTGGCAGAGCCACAGGCAGCCAGAGGTGATCTGCAACCTCACCAAAGAATTCAATACAGAACTCACAAGGTCAAGCTCAGCTGACAAGAATAGTCCAAACATTCCGTCGGAAGTTAGACAGCCCTCCAGCTTTTTACAGGCTCATTTTTATCAGCGTTTTTCCATCTGTCTGCACCAGCCTGGCCCTTAGAAAAAGCCACCAGCAGCCCTGACTGACGACTGAAGAAAACAGATCGTGCAAAGCTTCCAAGTTGCGCGCTACACGCATTTTCATCATTGATTTCATCGTTCATTTCCATCACATTGAATTCAGGCAGTTAAATCTCCGCCCAATCACTTCTAAAGATACTGAGAGGAGACTGGGAAACAACAGTGCAGATGTCCCCGGTACCAGCTTCCCAGTTGGGTGGCTTGGATGCAACTGGTGAACACTTCCCATGCAGGAGATGAGGTGGTGGAGTCCCCATCCCTGGACGGGTTCAAAAAACAGGTGGATGTAGAGCTCTGGGACATGGTTGAGAGGTGATGGAGGTGTTGGGTAGAAGGTTGGACTTGATGATCTTGGAGGTTTTTTCCCACCTTGACGATACTATGGGTTCTACGAGACTTGGGTATTCACCCAGCAAGGCAGCAGCTGAGAGGCGAGCAGACAAACATCAAATACAGCCCACAACGTCTGTATTCCAACAAAATCCCTCCAGTTCAGCTGAGGGACTTGAAAATGGACAGCGCAGAGCTGTAGCTCATCTACACCCTTCTACAGAAAACCTCGCAAACCATCAGCAAGGTGCACAGCAAAGGGCTGGCTCTGTGACCTCACAAAGAACTGTTGGTCAAGAGAAGACTCGCAGCGTTCCCACGTGCATTTTGAGGAAAATTTCAGATGTAACTTTAGTAATCTGGCCACTCAAGAGAAAAACAGAACTGAAAAAACTGATGGACGTAGCAAGTGCTTCCTGAGCTGATTTATTCCTGGGAACACATTTAAATCCAAGCAAAAAGCAAACAAGTCAAACCGGCGTATCACGAACTCCCTCCTTCCTAGAACATAAGGACTACATAATAAAAAGTTTGGAGAAGACTGTCACAGTGTTCATTCAACGCTGCAGGAGAAAGGCCGGTTGCAATTCCCAGGTGCTTGAGCAGCAGTGAGCACTTGGGTGTGAGACCCCACCTGGAGCACTACATCCAGCTCTGGAGACCCCAACACAACAAGGACATGGATCTGTTGGAGAAGGTCCAGAGGAGGCCACCAAGATGATCCAAGGGCTGGAGCACCTCTGCTGGGAGGACAGGCTGAGGGAGTTGGGTCTGCTCAGCCTGGAGAAGAGAAGGCTCTGGGGAGATCTTAGAGTGGCCTCCAGGATCTGAAGGGGCTCCAGGAAAGCTGGGGAGGGACTTTTGAGAAGGGCCTGTGGGGATAGGACAAGGGGCAAGGGTTTGAAAGTAGAGCAGGGGAGATTTCACTTGGCCATGAGGAAGAAGTTCTTTCCTGTGAGGGTGGGGAGACCCTGGAAGGGGTTGCCCAGAGAAGCTGTGGAGCCTCCTCCCTGGCAGTGTTGAAGCCCAGGCTGGAGGAGGCTCTGAGCAACCTGCTCTGGTGGGAGGTGTCCCTGCCCATGGCAGGGGGTTGGAACTGGATGATCTTGAAGGTCCCTTCCAACTCCAGCCATTCCAGGATTCTATGATACGGCAGAAGATCTAAAGCAGACTTTATCATAAGCCTACAGTGGGTTTTAGTTCAATGCCCTAGGATTTCCATTCTGTTTTCTCTGTGGATGAAAGGTCTTCTAAGGATCAACTGCTAGAAGTCAAGTCAAATACTTTCCTCATAGGAAGACTTTCCGGAAACAAAAGTCCATTGTGTTATCCTGGCCTTATGTCTGTGTCACTGAGAAAATCAAACTAGAATATCAAACTACCAACGTTATTAGTCTGAGTATCCATGGCATGTACACAGAGGTTGATGGTGAACCAACAGAAGGGCTTGTGGAAGACTCCTTGAAACCCAGAGAGTACCTGTAGACTTCTCCACATGGCCACCATGGTGAGGAAGCATTATCTGAGCAAGTAGAACACTGGTGACAAGGACAGACATGGGGATGTTCTTCCCTTTAGCTTGTATGGTGAGTGGGGAGCAACATGGTAAGAAACCTTCATCAATGACCTGGATGAAGGGACAGAGGGGACCCTCAGCAAGTTCCCTGATGATACGGACCTGAGAGGAGTGGCTGATACACCAGAGCTGCCATTCAGTGAGACTTGGATCAGCTGGAGAGCTGGGCAAAGGGGAACCTCATGGAGTTCAACACGGACAAGTGTAGAGTCCTGCACCTGGGGAGGGATAACCCCCTGCACCAGGACAGGGGAAGGGGGACCTGCTGGAAAGCAGCTCCCTGGAGGAGTACCAGGGAGTGCTGGGGGACAATAAGTTCTCCAGGAAACAGCAATGGGCCCTTGTGGCCAAGAAGGCCAGTGGGCTCCTGGCAGGGCATAAAGAAGAGTGTGTCCAGCAGGTCGAGGGAGGTTGTCCTCCCCCTCTACTCTGCCCTGGGGAGGCCACCTCTGGAGTGTTGGGGCCAGTTCTGGGCTCCCCAGTTCCAGAGGGACAGGGAAATAGCAGAGAGAGTCCAAGGGAGGCTGCGAGGAGGAGGAAGGGACTGGAACATCTCTCTTGGGAGGAAAGGCTGAGAGCCCTGGGGCTGCTCAGTCTGGAGAAGAGAAGCCTGAGAGGAGATCTTCTTGTGGCCTTCCAGGATCTGAAGGGGGTCTACAAGAAAGCTGGGGAGGGACTTTTTAGGCTGTTGGGAAGTGATAGGACAAGGGGGAATAGATCCAAACTAGAGGGGAGATTTAGATTAGATATTAGGAAGAAGTTCTTCCGCACGAGGGTGGTGGGACACNAGAAGGTGAGCAGAGCAGCAGGGACAACTCTGCTACTGCAACTTGGAGACAACATTTGGTCACAACAGGGACAGAAAAGAGGAGGCTTTTTAGACTCCCCTCAATACCTGACCCAGCCTGTGGATTTTGTGGGCACTTTCAGAAAAGTGATTGATGTCCAGAAAGACGACAAGAAAATTTTACCAATAGTAAATGGGCAGTGAAATCCTGGGAATGAGCAAACATAGAGGAGCAGGATGGCACAGACAGAACCCAGAAGCAGCACAGAGGACAGTGACCAGCAACAAGGAACTCACACTGAAGGGGTGACTGAAGTCCAAGCCTCCATGTGCAGAAGGAAGTCTTGGAAAAAGAACAAGTGTCTTAAGAGAATTAATTTCACTTAACTGCATCCGACCTTCCTCCATCCCCTAATTTGATTTGTGGTTACAATTCAGAAGTTACTGAATTAATTATACACACAGCATTTTGCAAGGCAAATGAATCAGGGGTTTTTTTTTTGCTCCTTCTCTCCAAGAAAGCAGTTTTAATAAAAAAAAAGAAAAAGAAAAAGAAATCACATCCTATTCCTACAGGATGGGATGACCTCAGATGTCATCATCATCGATCTTATAATCCCAGTGTCTGATTTACACAGATCCCGACAGAAGCAAAAGCTGTCGATATAAAACAGAACCAGTAAAGCAGAGAAGATTAGCGAAGGATTAGGGTCCATCTCTGCTTCTAAAAATCCCATCTCAGCAGCAGTCGAACAGCAGATGCCAAGTTTTGGCTGCGCAGGCTGGACACTAATTAATTTAGTAAGCCGGACCGAATCAACACACGCAACGCGAAGCTGGTTGGATTTCTTCCCTTTGGTCACCTTTCATTTTCCATAAACCAAATCTCAGCTCCCACTGACAGACTCAAATCAACCAGACTCCAAGGCTTCTAACAAAATTCCAATACCTAAAAAGATGATGACAAAAGCCGAGCTATTAATTCTAGAAGCGAATTGCTGACTAACACAAAGCAGAATGTGAATATCCATTCGTGGACTGGTTGAGTTTTGAGTGCTTTGCTTTTCTTGACTCTGGTCAGGTAAAATCTGCTCGTCTGCAAGAGCAAAACTGCTCCCAAGAAACTGGGGGCTATAAGGGCTTCCAGTTTATGTTCATTTTCATAGAGACCTTCAAACACCAGCTACAAATACTTCTTTGGCTTGCAAAAGACATTGTGAGCTCTGCACATCAGCAGTCACTCCATTCCAGGTGGTTGGACTCGATCTTACAGGTCTTTTCCAACCCAAATGATCATGGAACCCAGCAAGTTCCACCTCAACAGGAGGAGAAACTTCTTTGGTGGGAGGGTGACAGAGCCTGGCCCAGGCTGCCCAGAGAGGTGGTGGAGTCTCCTTCTCTGGAGACTTTCCAGCCCCCCCTGGATCTGTTGCTGTGTGTCCTGCCCTGGGTGCTCCTGCTCTGGCAGGGGGGTTGGACTCCGTGATCTTCAGAGGTCCCTTCCAACCCCTACCGTTCTATGACTCCATGACGCCTTTCAAGAGAAATGTTTGTAAGGTTTAAGCACATACACGTTATGATCACAGAGCCTGTGAGCTGTGTTTATTTTGCTAGACAGAAATATCCTACTGTTCTGCATTTCTAACGAGTCCTTCCTGCCCTTTTACAATCATCCAGGTGGATCTGGGTTGCCCCCAGATCCTTTCAAACAGCCTGTGATTCTCTCTCTGCCTTTCTTCAGTGGACAGGTTCCAGAAAACCTCGCAATAAAAAAAATAAATAAATCCCAGAATGGCTTGAGTTGGAAAAGATCTTCAAGATCATGTGGTTCCAACCCCCCTGCCATGGGCAGCGACACCTCCCACTAGACCAGGTTGCTCAGAGCCTCATCCAGCCTGGGCTTCAACACTTCCAGGGAGGAGGCTCCACAGCTTCTCCGGGCAACCCATTCCATTCATCTTCTTCCCCATCAGAACTCAAACCATCGCACCCACACCAGGAAATCAACTTTTTCCTCCTACCCACCCAAGTTTCATCAAAATTCTGGAATAATGGGAGCATTATAGCCCTTCTGCTGTGCCCCAAGCGATGCTCCTCCAGCCGCCTCAAGCCACCACCGCCCTCCACCACCCTTCCCAGGCTACCTCCAGTTCCCAATTGACTCTGACCCAAAATATTCCAGAAAAAGGAGGAATGAAAGACCTTTTTTTTTTTTTTTTGGAGGGGTGATGTACCAGTGACAACCATCTAAGCCTCACCTCACAGCAGAGCAGACAAACTACTTTCCTCCTCATGTCCAACAACACTTGAGAGTGGCAGGACATAAAGTAACCAAAATAATAACAAAATATTAAAAAACAGCAGAAGAAAATGTTACCTCTAGGATGAAATTTCAGGTTTAAGCTCTCAGAGACCAACATTCGTTTCAGAGCTTTGACTTTCAAAGGTCCCTTTAAAAATTCTTATGCCTGATGTATTTTTAGACAAATATTTTTACGACTCCAAGATGAGCAAGTCCCCCACTGCTTCCGACTGTTCCTATGGAAACAAATCCATTGGCAAACGGGAGTCCTGAAGAACTCTGATGCCACTGTCTGTACCCTGTTTCCTCCGAGCAGGAAGAAATCACCCTTTGGAGATCCAGTCTAGAGGACTGATTATGGAAGGCTCAAGGAATTGCCATCAAGGGAGCCCAAGGAAAGCTCTCCAAACGAAAAGTCGGAAGCGTATGAGAGGTTCACCTACTGGGGGTACTTAAATCGCTCTGTGGGTGGAGAATGGGCTCAGGGAATTAATTCTGAATTGATAAAAACATGTTCCATCAAGATAGATGAGCATCTACGTATTATTTAACCTGCAGATCAGAATCACAGGTTTGATCTGTATCTATCTCATCACAGAGGACATAGAATCATAGAATGGATAAGGGTGGAAGGGACCTTCAAGATCATCTGGTTCCAACCCCCCTGCCATGGGCAGGGACACCTCCCACCAGAGCAGGTTGCTCAGAGCCCCATCCAGCCTGGGCTTCAACACTGCCAGGGAGGAGGCTCCACAGCTTCTCTGGGCAACCCCTTCCAGGCTCTCACCACCCTCACAGGAAAGAACTTCTTCCTCATGGCCAAGAGAAATCTCCCCTGCTCTACTTTCAAACCATCGTCCCTTGTCCTATCACATGTTCCTTTATCAGTCAGAGCTGCTCCGAGGGCAGAGAGCTCCAGGATGGGGAGGCATCAGAGGCTACAACACGATTCTTAAGTGATGTGTGAGAGGGATGGAGGTGCCCTGAGCTTCTGCACACCTCTTCTGTCTAGTGTCTGCAAAAGGAAAGGGAGGGGTGGCGTCACAGTGCTGTAAGGGCTGTCTCTGACATTTCTTCTGTATTCTCAAAGGAAGGCCACAAGGATGATCCGAGGGCTGGAGCACCTCTCCTAGAAGGACAGGCTGAGGGAGTTGAGTCTGTTCAGCCTGGAGAAGAGAAGGCTCCAGGGAGACCTTAGAGCAGCCTCCAGGATCTGAAGGGGCTCCAGGAAAGCTGGGAAGGGGCTGTTTGCAAAGGCTTGAAGTGACAGGACAAGGGGTAATGGTTTCAAGCTGGAAGAGAGTAGGTTTAGACTGGATATCAGGAAGAAATTATTCACAGTAAGGGTGGTGAGACACTGGAACAGGTTGCCCAGGGAAGTCGTGGATGCCCCCTCCCTGGAAGTGTTCAAGGCCAGGCTGGATGGGGCCTTGAGCAACCTAGTCTAGTGGGAAGTGTCCCTCCCTGCGGCAGGGAGGTTGGAAACAGATGATCTTGAGGTTCCTTCCAACCTTATCCATTCTATGAATCTTGGAAGACACTCTCTGGGAGGTTAAGTGTCCACTGCTAGAAATAGTTCAGAAGAGGAAAAATACACATCAAGACAAAACATGTTCAGGAACAAGGGCAGCGAAGGAGCAGAGAATCGGGGGGGTTTCTGAGCCAGTTCAGTTCCAGTTGCTAAAATCTTCAATTGTAAACCCAAGTGTTACTCCAGTCTCCCAGTACAGGAGGCATCCGAGCATATGGGGTTGCTTTTGCAAGAGTAAATATGAGCTCAAAGCAGTTTGTGATCTCTACAAAACAGGAAAGCGACGAAGGACGAGAAGAAATGGGCTTAAGTTGCACCAGGAGAGGTTTAGATTGGACATCAGGTAAAAATTCTCTACTGCAAAAGTGGTGAGGCCTTGGAACAGGCTGCTCAGGGAGGGGGTGGAGTCCCCATCCCTGCAGGGGTTCAAAAAATGTGTAGATGAGGAACTTCAGGCCATGGTTTAGTGGTCATGAGAATGTTAGGTGGACGGTTGGACTTGATGATCTTGGAGGTCTTTTCCAACCTTAACGTTCTACGATTTTCAAACATTTTAATCCCTTCTGTGAAGGCTGTCATTGTGCAAGTGAAGTTTTGCCTTTCCGACAGAACGGATTGATTGCCTTTTAACCTCAAGAGAAAGTTTCTGCTGGTGTCCCTGGGCATCTCCTGCCAAACACTCCTTACAGTTGAGGATTTCTAGCAAGAGACTATGAGCTTCTTAACGTGAGCTGTAGCACCACAGCCCCTGGTGATGCATAATTTAAATTTGAGAATCAGAGAATCCTAGAATGGCTTGAGTTGGAAGGGACCTTCAAGATCATCTGGTTTCAACACCTCCCACTAGAGCAGGTTGCTCAGAGTCTCATCCCGTTTGGTCTTCAAGACTTCCAGGGATGAGAATACCTACTGCTTTTGTGGTCAGACCTTAGAGAGAGGCTAAAAACCTCCAGCAGATTATTTTTATACTGCTAAGTACCATGATTCATCCATTTCTACGCTACAGGGAGAAAAACAGGAAGGAAGCACTCGGCAAGTCCTCGATGTGGTTTAACATCGGTAATGAACGTCAAGCAAGCTGTAGGAAGCACAAAAAAACCCCACAACCCAACCTTGTTCCAGTTTGAGTGACATTTAATAAACCTGGAAAAATAATGATCTGCTCAGGACGTGGGTGGCTCATGGAAGGATTAATTTGTGCTAATTAGAAGTTGTGGAGGAGGAATATTTTGAAGGGGGGGGTGGGGAAGCAGTTTCAGAATTTCAGGGAACAATGTGATAAATCCTAATTAGCCAATTATTTCTGCAGGGTGGCAAGCAGCTTTCAAAGTAATTTCTCCTGCAACTGTCACACCGCCTGTTAAGCGGCCAAGATGCTCCCCCCAGAAGCCTCAGTCTCTTCTAGCAGGACCAGTTTGCATCTCAGCAGCACCACTCCTTTCATCTCGCGTTTGACAAGGGCAAAGGAAGAGGGAAAAGAGGTTCTTCCAGAGAATCAGGGTTCTCTAAAGGAAACATTTTAACAGAAGAAGTGTGAGAAGCTAATTTGTGGAAAGAAAAGCTCAACAGGCTTCTGAGAAAGAATAGAAATAGAAGCTATTGTGAATATCCCAGCGCAAGATCAATTCTGCTGTAAAGTTGTCTACATACCGACTGTCATCTTGTTATTTGCCCTAAGTCCTAAAGCTTCAGGTGGCCAAGAAGGCCAAGGGCATCCTGGCCTGGATCAGGAGCAGTGTCCCCAGCAGGAGCAGGGAAGTGCTCGTGGCCCTGCACTCGGCACTGGGGAGGCCGCAGCTTGAGCCCTGGGTTCAGTTGTGGGCCCCACAGGGTGAGAAAGACCTTGAGGGGCTGGAGTGGGTCCAGAGAAGGACAACGGAGCTGGGGAGGGGTCTGGAGAAGATGTCTTGTGAGGAGAGGCTGAGGGAGCTGTGTTGGTTTAGTCTGGAGAAGAGGAGGCTGAGGGGAGACCTTCTTGCTCTCTCCAGCTCCCTGAGAGGAGGTTGGGGTGAGGTGGGGGTTGGTCTCTTCTCTCAATTAACTAATGACAGGACCAGAGGAAATGGTCTGAAGTTGCACCAGGGGAGGTTGAGATTGGATAGTAGGAAGAATTTCTTTCCTGAAAGAGGAGTCAGATGCTGGAACAGGCTGCCCAGGGAGGTGGTGGAGTCCCCATCCCTGGAGGGGTTAAAAAAATGTGCAGATGAGGCCCTTCAGGACATGCTCTAGTGGAATGGTGAGGTGGTTTTTGGGGGGTTTTTTGGTAGTTTTCCTTTGGTTTTGTTTTGTTGTTTTTTTCAGAGGTTGATGGTTGGGCGTAGTGATCTTAGAGGTCTTTTCCAACCGTGACAATCCTGTGATTTATATTACTACTTCCAGAAAGCCCATCATTCAATGATTCTTGTCATGAAAACAACCCCACAAAACCAGACGAAGCGCGGATAGCCATGAGAAGGAAGAGAGGGAGGGAAAGAGAGAGGTACACGTGATCCAGAAGACAAGGAGAAGTATCATCTTATTAAGACTGCTGTGGCAAGGCCAAACAGGAACTAACCTGGAGAACCATACTCGTGTCTTGGTAACCTACAGATCTTGGGCATCACTTCCATGAGGGTCTTGACATATTGAAGAATGGTCCCTTGGAGCTGAGAGAAAAGAGATAACAAATTGCATTCCAGCCACACATGAATTGAAGCTCTAAAAAAATCTCACATCTAATTCTGCCTGTCAAGACATCGTCGTCAAAAAGGCAGCTTTGCCAAATAAACCCAGGTGCACTTGCCTTCCTAGGGCAACAGGAAGAGCGATAAAACTAAGGTCAAAAAAGTAAGAGAGAGGAAATCACGTTCTTCTCTTCAACATTGTCTCCATTCTCTAACCAGCTTTCAGGTTTTGGGTTAAAAAAGTTGCATTTGAATGTTTGCAGAAGCAACAAGAGAAAAATTCTTAGCGTTAGGTAGGTCTGTAACAGCTCCAACTGGCTACTCCAGACCTACCAGTTAAGCCAGAGTCCCAGCCTACAGCCAGCCTGCCTTCCTCCCACCCAGACACCTATCTCCTATCCATCTCCCCACACCAGGCACCCGCAGGACACCTCCTCTGGGCCTTTTAACTTTCTTCATAAACGTCCAAGCGTTCGATGCAATTTGGAATGAACGGAGACAATTTACCGTTGGTACTTCCCCAGCGTTCACCCAGGACCCAACAGCATCGGTCTCCACAAATTAAATTCATCTCCAACAAAGAATACAAGGTTTCCAAAATACTGCTCAGGCCACTGAGGCTCATCTACCGCTCTCAGAGGACGCTGAGTACTCTCAAACACGTCTTATATTGAACTTGGATGGCAGTGTCACTTTAATTAGTTTTATCCAAGACCTTCATTTCACTTGGTTGGGGTTGGTTGGGTTTTTTTTGAGGATTTCCTATCAGAAACCACTTGGAATAGTAGACAATCGACGTACCAGGCTCTTGACAACTTTCAGCAACTCCTCCATCACCACAGCGATACCCTGATAGCCAAGAAGTCTACAGATGACTTTAAAGTGAGGGGGACCAACAAAATTCCTGTAGTTGCTGTAGATGCTGGAATACGCCAGATTCAACGCCTGCAAGGAGAGAACAGACAGGGGCAATGACTATTTCAGCCAAATGAGTCTTTATAATAATCTCATTTAAACAGCATTTTAAAGCATATTAAAATGAAATCATAATGTGATATCTCGCTCTCTCTCCAGGTGGTTAAAACACAAAGCTTCCCTTTTGTAAGGCAGGAATTCCAACCAAAACTCTCTGCATTAGGAAGAAAAATTGCAAACACTTTTTTTTTTTTTTTTACCCCACCAGGCATCTTCTGTTTACCATTTATTGAGCCAAGAACATTTCCTCTTTCGGATTTTTCTATTTACACAGGTAGAAAAGGTTCAGACGCTGATGCAAAATAAATTCATATCCCTGAATTTAAAGCTTCCCATACTACCCATGTTATGTACAAAACATCTTGAAGGAAATCACCAATTTTCAGTTCATAATTGGTGTTTTAAGTCTCTGAGGACTCAACTACCCGAAACCCCAGCATCGTTCTGCAGCTATTACTCTCTGCAACTAATTAATAAGGTTCTCTCGTTTTCAAACCTCCTTCTCAGCTCTACACAAGATCAAAACAAATCTAAGTCTGGATGTAACCTCATGGAAATTATTCCAGGATGGTATAAAAAGGATGAGGTGCTTTGTCATATTTATGGCTATTTCTTCAAAGTGAACACAACTGTCCAGACCGGTGCTGAGCAGGCACCTAGGAGCTGTTTGCTGAAGCCCTGGATAGAAGATCAAACACCCTCTGATTCTGTAAACGGGCTGTTCTCCTGGTGTCCTGAAATTTCATTTTAAAAGAGAATCTTGTCAGCCTTTCTTGTGGAAGGTTTTGGTGTGTTTCCTCTTACAGAATCCTAGAACGGTTAGGGTTGAAAGTGACCTCTGGAGATCATCGAGTCCACCCCCCCTGCCAGAGCAGGAGCACCCAGGGCAGGACACACAGCAACAGATCCAGGGGGGCTGGAAAGTCTCCAGAGAAGGAGACTCCACCACCTCTCTGGGCAGCCTGCCCCAGGCTCTGGCACCCTCACACCAAAGAAGTTTCTCCTCCTGTTGAGGTGGAACGTCCTGGGTTCCAGTTGGTGCCCATTCCCTTTTGTCCTGTCACTGGGCACCACTGAGACAAGACTGGTCTCATCCTTGAAGTATTGATAAGCATTGATCAGATCCCCTCTCAGGCTTCTCTTCTGCAGACTGAGCAGCCCCAGGGCTCTCAGCCTTTCCTCCCAAGAGAGATGTTCCAGTCCCTTCCTCCTCCTCGCAGCCTCCCTTGGACTCTCTCTGCTATTTCCCTGTCCCTCTTGAACTGGGGAGCCCAGAACTGGCCCCAACACTCCAGAGGTGGCCTCACCAGGGCAGAGTAGAGGGGGAGGAGAACCTTCCTCGACTTACTGGACACACTCTTTCTTTTCTGTAGTTTTCATTCTCTCCAATGCACATGTGAAAGACTTTCAACTGCACACAGATCAGCGGCAACAGAACGCTTTCCTTCACCAGTATCCAGGAAGGACATTGACCTTCCCTTCAGTGCAGATCCTGCCCCAATTATCCCTGCAAGTCCACACCAGACACTTTAATCCATGGCAATGCACAAAGAAGCTACTAAGAATTCAAGTCATGAAACTCCACCAAACTCTTGGAAGACTTTAGTCTCATAGAAGGATTTACAAATCCTCTTTAGAAGGGATCAGGATAGAAGATCCACCTTTTTAGTTACGGTGTAAATCCCTCTAGAAACACCAGTTTCCATCATGTTTTGAACTGTGGCTTTAGAAATTTTAAAATTGAATCCTAGACTCATCAACGGGTTGACACTTCTTGGTCACCTTTTGTGGGTGCCTTAGCTGTACTTCACAAACCCTCATGGGTGAAAAACTGATGCTCTGTGAAAGAAACACACAAAAGCAGAGGCTCAGAAGAAACCACCTCAGTCATACCAAGAGAGCTCGAGTTCCAAACCCAACTTTATGAATCAGGCAACTCCTAAGCTAAGCGAGAAGCTTTGCATGTGTTAGTAAGAGACTCACACAGAGAAAATCACAACATTTTTATCGTGCTTCAACAACCACCAGAAGTTGCAGCCAGCAAATTAGTTCTACAACGTAAAAATCCAAGAAGTTGCCAGCCCTACAACTTACCTCAAGGTTAAGTTATATTTCTTATGTGCTTGAACCTCTGTCTCCATCTGCGTGATGGGACTACACAGCAAGACAGCCTGACCTGCAGAAGGTGGGTCTGGGGTTTTTTTTGGCTTTTCTGGAGTGTCCTATTGAACAAGAAGCCGAGCGCGAGCCAGCAGTACGTCCCTGCAGCAAAGGTGGGCGAGAGCCAGTGGGGCTGCGTTAGGCAGAGCACGGCCAGAAGGTTGATGGAGATGAAGAGAGTCTGAGTGAACTGGGGCTGTTGAGCCTTGAAAGGAGACGGCTGAGAGGGGATCTTATTCATGTCTATAAATATCTGAGGGGTGGGGGTCAAGGAGAAGGGGACAAACCTCTTTTCAGTGGTGCCCAGGGATAGAACAAGAAATAATGGGGTTAAGTTAGAACATTGGAAGTTCCACCTCAACAGGAGGAGAAACATCTTTGCTGGGAAGGTGCCAGAGACTGGCCCAGGCTGCCCAGAGAGGTGGTGGAGTCTCCTTCTCTGGAGACTTTCCAATCCCCCTGGATCTGTTGCTGTGTGTCCTGCCCTGGGTGATCCTGCTCTGGCAGGGGGGTTGGACTCCATGATCTCCAGAGGTCCCTTCCAACCCCTACCATTCTATGATTCTATGATCAGTTCCCTCTCCTCAGCATGGTGAGACACACCTGGAGATACTGGGTCCAGTGGCAGACTCCTCAGGACAGGAGGGACGTGTTGAAATGTATAGGAGAGTCCAGCAGCGGGCCTCAAAGATGATTAAGGGACTGGAGCATCTTTCCTATGAGGAAAGGCTGAGAGAGCCGGGACTGTTCAAGGCTCAGGGGGATCACCTCCATGTGCATAAATAACTGATGGGAGAAGGAAAGATGACGGAGCCAACTCAGCTCAGCGGTGCCCAGTGACAAGACCAAGGAGCGATGGGCACAAATTGGAAGTTCTTTTTAAAGATCAGAGAAGACTTCTCTACCGTGAGGGTGGTCAAACAGAAAGGCTGTGGAGTCTCTGTCCTCGGAGATGTTTGAGATCTGACTGGACACATCCCTGAGAAACCTGCTGCAGGTCACCCCGCTCCAGAAAGTCCCCCGGCCTCAACTGTCCATCAGTCTGGGAAGCTCTTCCCAGACTTGTGTTGATTTTGTAGGAGAAGGGCTGTTCCTAAACGCCCAAGCCATCATTTTCTGGGACACTTGGCTCATTATTGAGACTTGTAACACATGACAGAGTCCTGCTATTAGACCAGAGCTGGCTGAAAGAAACTCCGCAACACACCCCGCCAGGTGGACGGCCTAAAGCTGTCCCAGAGGGATCTCCCCGTAGCTCTCTGCACACAGAAAAGGGGTCTGGGGCATCAACAGGGGAGAGAACTGGGAAGAGATTTAGCAAATATGCACAGGTGACTATCCTGATACACTCAGCATTTATACAACTGCCTCTAAAAGGTGAGATTTCAACTTTTGGTTTTGCTGTTCCCAATCAGGTAGGTCTTCATAATCACAGAATCACAGAATGTTAGGGATTGGAAGGGACCTCAAAGGATCATCAAGTCCAATCCCCCTGCCGGATCAGGAACCTAAATGACATCACACAGGAAGGCATCCAGGCGGGTCTTGAATGTCTCCAGAGAAGGAGACTCCACAACCCCCCTGGGCAGCCTGTTCCAGTGCTCTGTCACCCTCACTGTAAAGAAGTTCCTTCTAGAGTTTAAGCGGAACCTCCTGTGCTCCAGCTTGTACCCATTACCCCTTGTCCTGTCATTGGGCATCACTGAGAAGAGCCTGGCTCCATCCTCGTGACATTCGCCCTTAACATATTTATAAACATTAATGAGGTCTCCCCTCAATCTCCTCTTCTCCAAGCTAAAGAGACCCAGCTCCCTCAGCCTTTCTTCATAAGGGAGATGCTCCACTCCCTTAAACATCTTGGTGGCTCTGTGCTGGACTCTCTCTAGCAGTTCCCTGTCCTTCTTGAACTGTGGGGCCCAGAACTGGACACAAATAATATAAGTATGTCCAAACTATCTGCTTTGGCTACAGAATCACAGAGTGTCCTGGGTTGGAAGGGACCTTTAAAGGTTATCTAGAGCTCAAAGAGAATTTTGCTTCAGTAGGTGAAAGCATTTTCCTGCCATGGGGGGGGGGGGGGGTGTTAAGGGGAGGGAGGCTCCTCTTCACCCAGTAGAAATTTGTCGTAGAAAAGCAAGCCCTAAAACACGATTTCAGCACTTGAAACCTCATCAATACATAAGCAGCAGCAGCCAACCAATCTAAAAATACATCTGTCTTTACTGTAACCCTCAGAGGGAAGCACCTAAGATGGTCCCCCTGGAACTACTGGATTAGCAGAGCTTTATCAACTGTGACAAGAGATTTAGGAAACACCATCGGGCTCCCCCCTCCACCCCCTCCCCGGTGATGCACAAAAGCATAAAATGCTTAGGGAAGAAGCCACCACCAAAGTGGGGCTGGAGGTGGGGAAAGGAAAGAGGGAATTCATTATTTTTTTTAAGCTGTGCTTGCTCCCTCCTCTACTTAAATTTAAAAAAAAAATAAAAAAAAAGAATTGGTAGTTGCTGATGTCATCACCGAGCTCACATTAATCACTCACAGCATCACCGCTACACGCACAAGGGGATATAACAGGGATGTTCAGCTCGCTGTCCAAAGGGAGGCAAGCAGGAGAGGGGGTGGAAAAGACATTCTTTTTTTCCTCCTGGATGCTCTTTGAAAAGGAAGGCAACAGCATCTTTAGACAAGATGCGCTCTGGCAGGAATTTAAGCGGAAGAGACAACGAAACCGTCTCAGCGGCAGCGCCGGAGGAAAAAAACTGAAAGCATCAAGCGGTGAGAATTCGGTCCGAGGCATCTGAAGGGAAGGGGAAAAAAAAACCCAAGTGACAAGCAGAGCACAGGCAGGAAACCACTCCTGGGAAAAAGGGACAGGGAAAACGGAACCGTTCGTCTCCTTTTCCCAGCAGCAGCAGCACCGCGGGGAAAACTCTGTTGTGAAATTTCCATCGGGTGAGTCCTGACTTGATCATCTATAAAAGATCATAAGGGGTCTGTCAAACATTTCTATGCCAGGCGTTGTGTGTTTTCTAATAATAGAAATGTGTGATTGTAATTGAATTAAAATCCACCCCTTCTGCCTACAAAAAGCTGTGAGGATCAAAGCGCCGTTTCTAGACCGTGTTAGGAAGTGGTGTGTAAAAAATAAATTATCATTTTTAAGTAATTGGGATCGACCAGCTAAAAAGATGACAGCTGAGGAAGAGAAAGCTCTTTTTCACTAGTGTGCCCCATTTTCATACCTGCAGAAGTTGGGTAGATGCCTAAATACGTCTAAAAAGTTTATTTGGTAGCAAACTCGGTTCCTTTCTCTTGTATTAAAAAGGCTGCACGATTAGAACAGCAGCATCTACCCACGTCAGTCCTATTGAAGGATTTATTTTGTAATGACAACAAACATCTTCCCACTTCCCAAGAAGTATGACCCCAAAGCCCTCAGCAACAATTTTCATACATAGTCATAGAATTCTTAACGTTAACTATCAAAATCCCACTAAAATCGGATCTATTTTCCCAGCTTATCCAGTATCAAATACAATAAAAGAATAATTTCAGAGCCTGTTTTCTGCACTTCTTACAAGCTTTCCTCACCAGGAGAATTTTCAATAGTCAACTGTTGCTTAGCCAGGAGATTTAATCATTAAAAAAAAAATAGAATGAATTTTAATTGTTACCCTCACGGGTATTTATCTTCATTTCAAAAGTAATAAACTCTCACGGTGGAAAAAACTTTCCCACGAGTGCCACCACAAGCTGGTTTTTCAACTATTCCTGCTACCTAATTAAAAGTTACCCTCACAACAACAACAAAAAAGCAAATAAAAAAAAAAAAGGTCAAAGAAATGAAAAGATCCACTGGCTGTTATTAGATATTCTACAATAGATGTGTTCAGAAAACTGCAGAAATTAGATGTTTTCCTTTCACTATTTACAGTGATAATATAAAAAAAAATAAATATATCATCTCAAAATACTGGCAGTACTTCTGATTTGAATTGTTTTATGAGGAAGAAGGTAAATTCAGGATAGACAAGGTACGGAATTACATAAAATCACTTTGGAAATAGTCTCAGTTGTTTTTTAAACCCCCATTATTTATCCAAAACAACCCCATTATTGATCCAAAAGCGAAAGCTGCGTTTCACCAGCTGAGCTTACGGGCGAGAAAGTGTTTCCAAGAGGCTGACTAAGCGGAGAGCATGGGTAAAGGAGAAATAAAAATAGTATTATAGAGGAAATAAAATAAGATCTGGTGCTGTTTCCACACACTGGTCTGTTTTTCAATCAAGTGTGACTGGTAACAACGAAGACTTGAGGATGGCAGAGGAATTTATCCCTCGATATCCGCTCCTGCCCCTCAACGAAAGAAAATTTGTTGCTCACAGAAGCAAGCTTGGAGATAATGGTAAACACCAAAGTAAAATAAGTAAAATAAAGCATAGGATGCTCAGACTAGAGAGCGAAACAACCGCTGCATTTCTTTTTCAGTCATCTGAATAAAAAAAAACCAACAAAAAACCGCCATGAAAAGAAGGGGCTACCTCGTTGCAAACCACGTCATGTCTCATGGAGACAAGACACAACCGGTCACTTGTCGGGGCAGCAGCTCCGGTTGGATTTCTAGAAGTGAATCATTCCTATTTTCTACAGATGCTGGCACTTGGGACAGAAAAACACAGGTTAAAATATCCCAAATTTTACCACCTTCCACCTCCCACTTTGACACAGCAGTACCAAAGAGCGTCGTTTCCTAACAAATCCCTTTGCTAAATTCCAGGGCGCTACGATTCAGATCCACACAACCCTCCCAGCGCTGCAGCTTCTCAGTCACCTCCCTGGGAAACCACCACCTTCCCTTTCCACAGCGAGACTGGCATCGGGAGAGAGGAAAAAAAAAACCCCACCTGAGCAACATCCCAATGGGAATAACGGTCCAAAACATCACGGGGAACACGGCAATGGTGATTTGGCCCAAAATGGCCGGTTGCGCCGACAGTTTTTACAGCATCATGTACCACCCCAACTGGAACAGCGTGTTCTCCAGTTACTCCAGAAAGAGCTTTCAGAAGGAAGAGAGGGTGCCCACCAGCCGCTCCTCCTTCGTTGTCGAGAACCTGACCCCGCTCACCACCTACATCGTCTGCGTCACCTGCCAGTCCGCAAACCCCTCCGGCGACCAGTGCCGAGTTTTTAACACGTTGGAACGAGACCCAGCGTCCGTGAGCAACGCCAAGAAAGAGCTGGCCCTGGGCATCTGGGTCACCAGCGGCGTCCTGCTCCTCATCATCGCCGCCATCCTCCTCTACGGCTGCCTGCACCTCCTGTGCCGCCGGAGACGGGAGCGTTCGCGAGAGCAAAACGGGGCCTCCAAACGGGACCACGAGGAGGCGTGGGCCAAAAGCGCGGCCTACGCGACAGAGGAGCTTGGCAAGGAGAGCCAACGGAGGCAGGACACCGAGGAAAAGTATTTGGGTGGCATCCAGCTGGCTACCATCATAGAGAATCCCTCAGCGTGTAAGGAGCCAGTCATGGCAGCTTCCAAAAGCCAGGAACAAGTGTCAGGGACGGGACAGGGCTCTGCTATAAATTAGAAATCTTTGGCCAGGGAGGAGATTTTTACTAATACAGAATAGAAACTTTTGAGTTGGAAGGGACCTTCAACATCATCTCATTCCAACCCCCCTGCCATGGGCAGGGACACCTCCCACCAGAGCAGGTTGCTCAGAGCCTCATCCAGCCTGGGCTTCAACACTGCCAGGGAGGAGGCTCCACAGCTTCTCTGGCCAACCCCTTCCAGGGTCTCACCACCCTCAGAGGGAAGAATTTCTTTCTTACATTTACTCTAAAACTACCCTCTTTCAGTTGAAAGCCTTTACCCCTCGTCCTATCACTACACTCTGATAAAGAATCCCTCCTACCAGTCTTTAAGTACTGGAAGGCCAGTATAAGATCTCCCTGGAACCTTGTCTTCTGCAGGTTGAACAACCTCAGCTTCCTCAGCCTGTCCTCCTAGGAGAGGTGCTCCAGCCCTCTGACCGTCTTCACAGCCCTCCTCTGGATTCGCTCAAGAAGGTTCCCATCTTTCTTATACTGAGGGTTCCAGAGCTGGACACAAAACTCCAGGCGGGGTCTCACCAGAGCAGAGTAGATGTGGACAATCACAGAACAATAGAACATACAACACCCAACTCCTCCGAACGCATCGTGCACGTTGTCAGCGCTCAGAACGGGGAGACTCCCGCTGCTCCCGGCTGGACTTCCAGTGTCGTGTCCCTTTCCAACAACCCACACGCAGCAGAGGTTCGGATTCCCAAAAAGCGAGCACTTCGGCCGCGCTCCGAAATTTAACAACGAAGCATGTAGCAAATAATCCCTTCCCATTTTGAGGGGACTTTTTTCTTTTTTTGGTTGCTTTTCTTTAGTTTAAAACAATAAACAAATATAAAAACGAATCAAAAGTCACCAACAGACTTGGTGGTGGTGGTGTTTGGTTTTTTTTTTTAAATAACATTAAATAAAACTGAGTATAAATAAAAATGAGGTCAGTCTCAGCGTGGAAAGTAAACTCAGCAGGATTTTAGTGATACCGTTTTATCTGTCTCTGAAATTTCCCCTCAGTCTAAAACCAGATAAAAAATAATGACTCTGTAAAGACATTTCTAATCAAACTAAGAAAAGAGCCTGGGGTTGTCAAATTGTACAATCTTCCGTACCCACCATGAGCCACTTTCTGCTCCACGGGCACGGGACTCTCCCCAGAGGAAAGAGAGTTCTGGGAAGCAACTCCGGGCCCTTCCTTCTCTCTTTCCCTTTCAGTTGAAATGATAAAACTCCTTCACCAGCTGCAGATTTCCACCCAACCACATAGTAGGTTTCGTGCAAGGGGCAAGGAAGTAAAAAAATGTCAAAACACTATCTATTTTTGCAACCAGCAAATCTGTTGATCATCTCATTGTGCCTTGAGCTTCGTGGAAAAGGGCCAAGAAAGGCTCTTCGGACAGAAATCTCTTCGCCCTCAGAACATGACAAGTCTTGTCTTGTTTGTGTGTATAAGTCACCCTGTTTTAAAGCTCTTAGGTGCATTTAAGCTCCACAAAAATATAATAAATCTTAATATTGCTATATAGTATGGTATGCTCCACATCAACAGGAGGAGAAACTTCTCTGGTGTGAGGGTGATGGAGCCTGACCCAGGCTGCCCAGAGAGGTGGTGGAGTCTCCTTCTCTGGAGACTTTCCAACCCCCTTGGATCTGTTGCTGTGTGGCCTGCCCTGGGTGATCCTGCTCTCGCAGGAGGGTTGGACTTGATGATCTCCAGAGGTCCCTTCCAAATCCTACCATTCTGTGATTCTATGTATAGCATGTATATATTGGAGAGGGTCCAGAGGAGGCCACCAAGATGATCCAAGGGCTGGAGCACCTCTGCTGGGAGGACAGGCTGAGGGAGTTGGGTCTGCTCAGCCTGGAGAAGAGAAGGCTCCGGGGAGACCTTAGAGCAGCCTCCAGGATCTGAAGGGACTACAGAAAAGCTGGAGAAGGACTTCTGAGAAGGGCCTGTGGGGATAGGACAAGGGGCAAAGGTTTGAAAGTAGAGCAGGGGAGATTTCCATTGGCCATGAGGAAGAAGTTCTTTCCTGTGAGGGTGGGGAGACCCTGGAAGGGGTTGCCCAGAGAAGCTGTGGAGCCTCCTCCCTGGCAGTGTTGAAGCCCAGGCTGGATGAGGCTCTGAGCAACCTGCTCTGGTGGGAGGTGTCCCTGCCTGTGGCAGGGGGGTTGGAACCAGATGATCTGAAAGGTCCCTTCCAACTCAAGCCAGTCTTTGATTCTACATCTAAAAAACACAGGCACACTGCGACTGCAGGAATTTTGAACGGCAATTGACAGAAACACGTGCGTAAAGTCAGCCCTCCTTGACACAGCTCAGTTGCACCAGCAAAGGCTGGAAAGCTGCTGGTTGGGAGCTGCCGTTCCTTCCCACCATGCCCTGGAAGCCAAGGTGGAGCACAGCTTTAGCAATACCCCAGAGCAGGCAGCAGGTCTTGTCAGCTACTGAATTTTGACAACATTTCCCCCAGTTTGCGAAAGACGTCAACTCTCGCGTTGCCACGAGGACAAGACAGTCTCTGGCATAATTTTGAGGCATCTTCTTTCCTTTTTTTTTTTTTTCCCCCTCCTAGGATACGTATGACACACCGAAACGCACGCTGGACGGGGGCGGGTTTTAATATTAGAAAACACTTATTGTGTTCTCCACTCCCCACGCAGCATTTCCTCCCACTCGACACATTTTTCTTTGTCTTTCACATCAGTCTTAGATAAACTGTGAAGCTGACATCAATTGACTGCTGTTTCAGATGGAGGTGTTTCATAAAACAGACACTGAAAATTCTCCTCGCAGCACGAAGCCAACGCGACGGTTTTACTGCCAAAAAGGGGCGGCTGGGGAGTGGGAACCGAAAAAAAATGTTTTTAATTTGATTACAAGATAATTTTGAAGTAACCCTTCTCTGCCTAGGTTCTTCATCAAAGAGAGAAAAGATTATTTTAATGTTAAAGGGATGGAGTCAAGACATCGAGGAGCTGGAGCGGGTCCAGAGAGGGGCAACGGAGCTGGTGAGGGGTCTGGAGAAGATGTCTTGTGAGGAGAGGCTGAGGGAGCTGGGATGGGTTAGTCTGGAGAAGAGGAGGCTGAGGGGAGACCTTCTGGCTCTGTCCAGCTCCCTGAAAGGAGGTTGGGGTGAGGCGGGGGTTGGTCTCTTCTCCCAAGTAACTAACGACAGGACAAGAGGAAATGGCCTGAAGTTGCACCAGGGGAGGTTTAAATTGGACATGAGGAAGAACTTCTCTACTGGAAGAGTGGTGAGGCCTTGGAACAGGCTGCCCAGGGAAGGGGTGGAGTCCCCATCCCTGAAGGGGTTAAAAAAATGTATAGATGAGGCACTTCGGGCCATGGTTTAGTGATCAGGATAATGTTGGGTAGGCGGTTGGACTTGGTGATCTTGGAGGTCTTTTCCAACCTGAATGATTCTGTAACTCTATGAAAATCAAATAAAAAAAAGACATTGCTATTCCACACTCCACTACTATCCAGGAGGATTAGTCAGGAGGCAATCCAACAAGAGAGCTGTTACAGGAGCACAGGACCCAAAGAAGGAGACGCTGTGTGACAAGCCTCACTATAGAGCACACAAAAGAATATCATGAAATTATATCACACGCTAGAAAAAGTCACTTAAAAATTACCACCTGGTACTACGTACAGTAGAAATGTCCTCCTAAAATCCCACTCCGATTTCCTCAATTCCAACCAACATTAGATTCAAGAATCAAAAAAAAAAAAAAAAAAAAAAAAAAAAAAAAAAAAAAAAAAAAAAAAAANATATTCTTGTAAAAACTTAAAAGTACAGAGAGCCAGGAATATTTGCTGATACAGAGCTATCTAATCATGAAGCTGGCTCCAGAAATGCACCTCAAAACCTCAATTGCCCCTGTTCATACAGAAAAATAATCAGGCTTCTGAAAATTTACAGCTCTCAGAGCAGAGATTACTAAATTCATTTTAATAATGTAACCTGGTGGATGAAAAAAAAAGGGTTCCCTCGTTAATCCTCCGTCACTCACCCCACTGCATCATCACTTAGATAAATTAAGTCAGCAATCCCTGCTAAATTGAGTGGGGTTTTTGCTTGTTACACTGCATCTGGTGAATTCCTAAAATAGTAAGGAGCACAATAACTCTAATGTAAGAAAAATCCCCCTTTCCTATAATTTCCTGATCCTTGCTGGTGAACAATTAGCCAACACATTCTTCACAGCACCGGATAATCAGCTGTTATTTTCCACTGCAAAGATATTTTTTCCACCTCCTTTACATTTTAAAAGCGTGAAAGTTTTACGAATGCAGCAGATTCATTAGGATTGAAATGTGTAACTTCTGAGCTATCTCTTCAGCTCTCAAAAAACAGCTTGCTGGGCAAATCACAGAGATTGCAACTAAGCTACGATGTGGAGAAAATAATAGTAAGACAAGGACTAATTATAGAATCATAGAATTGTCAGGGTTGGAAGGGACACTGAAGATCATCGAGTTCCAACCCCCCTGCCGTGGGCAGGGACACCTCCCACTAGAGCAGGTTGCTCAGAGCCCCATCCAACCTGGCCTTAAAAACTTCCAGGGATGGGGCTTCCACCACCTCTCTGGGCAACCCCTTCCAGGGTCTCACCACCCTCATGGGGAAGAACTTCTTCCTAACGTCCAATTATGCTCATGTTTAAGTAGCAGCTAGATAATGAAAGTAGTTAGATGTGTAAATGACACAGTGCACTCACAGAAATTACAAGGATAACTGAGAACATCATTTAAAAATTGGTTTTAGTCAACAATCCTCTAATGTGATCCTTATATTTCACAGAATCACAGAATTCCTGAGGCTGGACTAGCCCTCTGAGATCATCAAGTCCAGCCTATGACCTAACGCCCCAACATCAACTAGACCACGGCACTAAGGGCCATGGCCAATCTTTCCTTAAACACCTCCAGGGATGGCGACTCCACCACTTCCCTGGGCAGTCCAGTCCAGTGTTTAATCCCCTTTTCCATCAGGAAGGGCTTCCTAAGATCCAACCTAAACCTCCCCTGGCGCAGCTTCAGGCCGTGCCCTCTCGTCCCGTCATCAGTTGCCTGGGAGAAGAGCCCGACCCCCACCTGACTACACCTTCCCTTCAGGGAGTTGTAGAGAGCGATGAGGTCTCCCCTGAGTTTCCTCTTCTCCCGGCTAAACAACCCCAGCTCCCTCAGCCTCTCCTCAGAAGACTTTCCCTCCAGTCCCTTCTCCAGACTCTTCGCTCTCCTCTGGACCTGCTCCAGCACCTCAAGATCTTTCT
>VWZK01007260.1:39536-85544 GCA_013396935.1 Baryphthengus martii
ATTCACAACCACTCTCTGTGCCCGCTCATCCAGCCGGTTTTTAACCCAGCGCAGGGTGCTCCTGTCCAAGCCATGGGCTGCCAGCTTCTCCAGGAGGATGCTGGGGGAGACTGGGTCAAAGGCTTTGCTGAGGTCTAGGTAGACCACATCCACAGCCTTCCCCTCATCTACCTGGTGGGTCACCCAGTCATAAGATATCAGATTGGTCAGGTAGGACCTTCCTTTCCTAAACCCATGTTGGCTGGGCCTGAGCCCCTGGTTGTCTTGCAGATGCCACTCGATGGCACCCAGGATGATCTGCTCCATAACTTTGCCAGGTACTGAGGTCAGGCTGACAGGCCTAGAGCTCCCCAGATCCTCCTTCCGGCCCTTCTTGTGGGCGGGTCTCACATTGGCCAACCTCCAGCCATCCGGGAGCTCCCTCCACATTTTCATTTTATCTCCCTGATACTCAAGAAAACAATGCAAAAATTGAGTGACATTTCATTAAATATTCTGAATGATTTACTGAAAATTTTTACCGCTGTTGGAAGCGGACCAGTATTTCTGACTGGATATTAAAACGCAGAGGTACATTCACGCGCTAGGCCTTCAGCTCTCGTTAAGGCTCTGGTAGTAATTCTGAAGTAGAAGGAAAAATTAATCTGCGGTGATCATGGAGAAGGAATCTATCCCTCCAACCTACAGCAGCAGGGTGTAGCACTGGGCCTGTCAATAAACTTTCCTCACTTGGGTAGCTCTATAAAAACCAATTACCCTCTTGTTCCAACTGCTCTCTCAACTTGTCCCCTCCACAAGCTCCTTTCCAACTTTGGTGTTGGGCATTGCTTAAGGCACAGAGTAGCAGGTACACGCACAGAAACCTTCTAAGCACTCCTAATCTTCAAAGCAAGCAAGAGGATCCAAATACAGGAGGTGAGATGGCCAGAAGACCATCTATAAGTTTATCACAATGACTTTGAGGTCCTTGCGTCAAAGATACCAAAGAAGTGCTGCTTTTTTTACTTTTCTTTTTGAAAAAAAATCTTAAGCAGTTTGGTTCCTGATAGTTTAAGATGGTTAAAACCTCTTCTTTTAAGCCAAACAACATCTGAAGAAGTTTTTTTTTCTATCTGTTCTTTTTCCCCTGCCATCACACTCTTCACCACAGTAACAAGGGAGCAGCTGCACCCAAGATGGGCTCTCGTTCTCACTTCACCAGACACCCGATTAAGCTTTTCCTTGAGTCTGCCCTGCCACTATAAGAGAAAGGCTTCTTTTTAGCTCAATCAGATAAGCCAAACCACCAGACTAATCACTGGCACTTTGGCTGAAACTTATGGTGAGGTTCATAGCAAAGTCTGAAACAAAAGCATTATGTTGAATTTAAAATGCTCACAAAATGTATCTGAGGCCGTTTTTAATAACTTTCATATTCCATAATTTCTATTTAAAAAAATCCAAAACCTTTACACACTAGTAAACCGTAAATATAAAGGGAATTAAATCCAACCTTTGATCCATAGAGATACTGTGGCTGTGCATTAGGCTGCTTATCCCTCTGAAACTCCTGAGAAAAGGGTAGCACGGTCCGAACAAATCTATAAAAACAAAATAGAACAATTTATTAATTATATTTTGATAAGTAGGCGTGTGCCTAACGCACCTTTCCCTGTCTAATGTTGCTTTTGTCTACCTAGAAAATCAAAGCCAGACCAGTATCTTTCAGCCTAAGATGAAACTGGGGAAGCACATTCCCTGCATTGCCCAAAAGCCTGGACACAAATCAAAATGCAATTCACAGAATCCTAGACTGGTAGGGGTTGGAAGGGACCTCTGGAAATCATCGAGTCCAACCCCCCTGCCAGAGCAGGAGCACCCAGGGCAGGACACACAGCAACAGATCCAGGGGGGGTTGGAAAGTCTCCAAAGAAGGAGACTCCACCACCTCTCTGGGCAGCCTGGGCCAGGCTCCGGCACCCTCCCAACAAAGAAGTTTCTTCTCCTGTTGAGGTGGAACCTCCTGGGTTCCAGTTGGTGCCCATTGCCCCTCAGGCACCACTGACAAGAGCCTGGCTCCTTCTCCTTCACCCCCACCCCGCAGAGATTTGCGGACAGGAAGAAGATCCCTTCTCCGGCTTCTCTTCTCCAGACTCAACAGCCCCAGGGCTCTCAGCCTTTCCTCCCAAGAGAGATGTTCCAGTCCCTTCATCATTTTTATAGCCCTTCAATTCTCCATCACCTACTGGGACTCAGTTGACTCTACACCACCAGGATCCTGTTTTTCCAGTGGTGTGTGGGGTCCCAAAAATATCCTCACCTCCACTCTAGCCCAGCCCAGCCAAAAAGAGCAGTAACTAAGAAAGCAGCAATAGCCTCTCCTAAACAGTAAGGCAGTTCCCTGTGCTTCCAGAATTAAGTCCTTGAGAATCAACTACACCTTCAAAGAACATCAAGAGATTTCTATTTAATGCTTTGGAGCTTTCCCCCCCAAAAAGAAACTCAAAAAGGAAAAATACTTTAGGTTAACAGCTTTACAACTAAATAAAGTCAGGAGGAAGGGTATAATCACAGAATCATCAAGGCTGGAAAAGACCTCCAAGATCATCAAGTCCAACCGTCCACCCAACATGATCATGACCACTAAACCACGGCCTGAAGTGTCACAGCTACACGTTTTTGGAACCCCTGCAGGGATGGGGACTCCACCCCCTCCCTGGGCAGCCTGTTCCAAGGCCTCACCGCTCTTGCCATAGAGAAATTGTTCCTCATGTCCTTTTCCTGTGCTCCTGTTTGAGCAGAGCACGAAATTAAATCAACATCTAGGAAAAGGTTTCAGGAAATGAAGGCTGCAGGACATTACAACATCAGAAGATACAGCTGTATCTTGATCTGGTTTTGAATTCAAACGTATTTTAAACAATCAGCACATAACATAAATAAATCTTTTTTTTTTTCCTGGAAAGAACGTAGAAATTCTATTTTTAATACATCTGTTTTCTAGCTGAAAACAAAACCAGCCAAATTAATAAAAAACTGTTTCACCTAAACATGTATAAACTGCATCGTGTTGCTCACAATTATTTCCGCTGTGTTTTATCTCTGAGTAATCTGAATTCTTCTTGTGAGATTCTGGAACTTCAGGACAAAGTTTTCTACATTTTTTTAACTTGTGTATCCACAGTTTCAGCTATTTTTTTCATATGGATTTGAGCCCTGTCTGTCCAAAAGTTGTACTTAAGCTCAAGTCCAGATAAAGCGTTTGTATTTAAAGCTTTCGAGAAAAAAAAAAAATTATTTATGTGTATTGTTTCTGATATTATAGCTACAAAATTTTAAATCCCTTGCTTTTATAGTTCCTCAGTTCATAAGTTTCTCCTCTTTCTCCTTTACTTAGCAACTGAAAACTTCCTCTTGAGATTACTTGAATCTGTTCTCTGCTTCATGAACGAGTTTACCAGAGATGCTGGAAACATTTGATGGAGTTCAGAGTAATCCTCGACATATGACAGTTCCAGAGGTTACTCCAGTCCCTCTTCTTTCTCTCCAAATCCTATTCCTTTTTAAAGAGACATTAATTTCCAAACCCTAAGACAATCTCTACACTGAAAGAAATCAAAAGAGCTACCACGTTGTTTGAGATAAGACTGGATTTCGGCACACAGATGTCTGGGCAACAGCTGGTTTGTTATCACTGAATTAAAATTCTCATGAGGAAAAAAAAAGAGTCTTTCAGAATATAAATGTGGGTGCATCCCATGACTTTGGAAGTTGTAACTATAGAATCACAGAATGGGAGGGGTTGGAAGGGACCTCTGGAGATCATGGAGTCCAACCCCCCTGCCAGAGCAGGAGCACCCAGGGCAGGACACACAGCAACAGATCCAGGGGGGGTTGGAAAGTCTCCAGAGAAGGAGACTCCACCACCTCTCTGGGCAGCCTGGGCCAGGCTCCAGCACCCTCCCACCAAACAAGTTTCTCCTCCTGTTGAGGTGGAACTTGCTGGGTTCCAGTTGGTGCCCATTGCCCCTCGGCCTATCCCAGGGCACCACTGACAAGAGCCTGGCCCCTTCTCCTTCACCCTCACCCTGCAGAGATTTGGAAGCAGGAATCAGATCCCCTCTCAGGCTTCTCTTCTCCAGACTAAAGAGTATAATTCTCAGTCTTTTCAAAAAGGTGTTATAAAGATTTGAATTACGTCGTTAGCATCTGGGAGAGAACCAGTCAGATTGTATTTGGACTGAGAAGAAATCACAGCCTCGGAAATTAAATCCTGGATAAATCCTTCCAAGGCGCAGTCCCTACATTTTACCAGCTCTGCACAAGCAGAAGGAACTCTTGTGTGTTCCCCAGTGCTCCTCTACATTCTTGGGGGTTTCTACTTCTTCCATGTTTTAAAGCAGTAGCAAAATAGTCTCAAAGCTTTCTAAGAAGTCTTGAAGGAAGCACCCATTTTATACTTTCTTGAGGGAAAGACTCCAAGAGAGGAAGAAAGAGGTCAAGAAAAAGAAGTAGGAGCAAGAGATAAAGTCCCTCGTTATCTTCCAGAGGGGGTATGGCCAAGAGTGAGGATACAATCTAAAGGGAGGGCATCATTCCAGGAGGTTTGTCACTAATCCCAACACATCATTCAGATAAATATTAGAGATTTCTTCCCTCAAAAACTAAGGACTATATTACAGAATCAAAGAATGTCCCAGGTTGGAAGGGACCTCTAAATGTCATCTAGTCCAACCTCCCTGCAGAGAGCAGGGACATCCTCAACCAGAGCAGGTTGCTCAGAGGCCCATCAAGCCTACGTAGAAACCTTTACAGTTGAGCATCATCTGCTCTTCTTCAAACTTTTTCAGTGTATGTCTTTCTTCGGGTCATCTTTTTTGAGATCCTACCCATTGAATTCCTCCTGTTCCTCCTCCAAGAAACAGAAACACCTCTTTGAAGAGCCGAAGCTCTCTGAATATCAACGCTAAAGCTCGGCAAATTTTTGCTTTCCCTCGGATGCTTCTGGACGTGGGTTTCTGGCGTACTTCAAGATAATGAGTTCTTTTCATTTCTAATCAGCGCTGACGAGCTCACAGCAATTTATCCATTTTAATCAAGGCAGGTTGTAAGCCGTCAAAGCAGATTAAGCAGACGAAAAAATCTGCTGGCTTACCAAAGCTTGGCAAGGGTGGTTGCTAGAGGACAACACGAGCCCAAAAGTGAAGCATTTGGGGGATCAAATCATTTTATATCAGTGTTTCTGTGATATCACCAGGAAGGAGTTTGTAGAGAGCACTTTAGAAACTAAATGAACTGATCATAGAATGGTAGGGGTTGGAAGTTGAAGGATCAGTAAAATGGAAGTTGTGGTTGGTGTCACTCAGGAGCGAAATACGGGGGGAGCATTAAGGGGCTGAGGCAAATCAGTGCAGGAAATCAGATCTCACCTGACCCAGAGTGAGACAACAATGAAATCTTTGACTTCCTTCCAGCCTGAAGAGGTGCCAGGAGATTGCAGAAGGGTTTTTCTTATGTAGAGAAATTTAGGATTAATAGATTTTTTTTTTCCCCTTGTTCACTCAGAACTGACTCAGCTCTATAAGAATTAACTCATAAATCGGCACAACCCCCCTCAGCCATTTAGCCTCACCAAGAGCAGATTTGGTTTTGTTTTCTATGGGTGACTCAGATCTTGGCTTTCAGGCTTAGGTACTCAGATCAAACCGAGTAAAACCCCTCTGAATTCTTGTAGCCATTGCAGGAGGGTTGTGTGCTGCAGACCAAGCCGCAGGGACAGGTCTTCCCTCCTCCTTCCCACGTGTGGGATGCCCTTGGAGGAAGTTTTGCAGGGACAGGTTTCTCCTGTATCGTCGTAATGGATTCGCAAATACAACGAGTGGGGATGAGTAGAACCATTTTTTTTTGACGTGTGTGCGGCACGTTGTGCTTGAGGTTCCTGCCTGGGGGAGCATTTGACAGGATCGTAGACTGGTAGGGGTTGGAAGGGACCTCTGGACATCATCGAGTCCAACTCCCCTGCCAGAGCAGGAGCACCCAGGGCAGGACACACAGCAACGGATCCAGGGGGGGCTGGAAAGTCTCCAGAGAAGGAGACTCCACCACCTCTCTGGGCAGCCTGGGCCAGGCTCCGGCACCCTCCCACCAAAGAAATTTCTCCTCCTGTTTAGGAGGAACCTCCTGTATTCTAGCTTATATCTGTTATTTCTTGTCCTATATCAGGGCACCACTGAAAAGAGTCTGGCCCCTTCCACTTCACACTCATCCCTCAGATATTTACAGACATCAATCAGATCCCCTCTCAGCACAGTGCTTTAACCAAAACCCGAGTAAAGGCTGAAAGCAACACGACTCCTGAAAACAGTACATGAGCAGGAAGCCCAGAAATAAAAAGTCCCAAGCACTGAGCCTTCCATTCATCCAAACTTCAGATCCTACCTTCCTCCTTCTATTTCCATTACTCAGTCTCCTTCTAGGCTGCAACTGTAGCTGCAGTTAACACTGAATCCCTCCCTTCTCTAGCAAAAAATCCTCTTCTTCACATTAACACAGAATCAGGCATCTGATTCTATTTCCAGCTCTGGAGCCCTCAGTACAAGGAGGACACGGACGTGACAGAACGAGTCCACAGGAGAGCCACGAAAATGATCAGCAGGTTGGAGCACCTCTGCTGCGAGGGCAGGCTGAGGGAGCTGGGGTTGTTCAGCCTGGAGAAGAGAAGGTTCCGGGGCGACCTAACAGTGACTTTCTAGTGCCTGAAGGGGCTCCAGGAAGGCTGGAGAGGGACTGTTCCCAAAGGCCTGGAGTGACAGGATGAGGGGCAATGGTTTGAAACTAGAGAAGGGCAGATTTAGATTGGATGTCAGAACAAGTTCTTTCCCATGAGGGCAGTGAAACACTGGAACAGGTTGCCCAGGGAGAGTTGAGACCTCATTCCTGGAGATATTCAAGGTGAGGCTCGACAAGGCTCTGGGCAACCTGCTCTGGTTGAGCTCCCTGCTCCCTGCAGGGGGGTTGGACTAGATGACCTTCAGAGGTCCCTTCCAACCTAAACCATTCAATGATTCTATCTCACAGCGGAGGATCCTGTTTAACCAAAATACCTTCCTGATACAGACTTAGCAGTATTTCTGGGCAGGCTTTATTTTTCAGCCTTTCACAGCTAAGTCATTGAAACATCAAAGTTTGGATGCTGCTGGATATATTTGACTTCTATTGTGGACAAATAACAGGCTTTCACCCATCTGACAGTGCTTAGTAAAATGACTCATGTGGCTTTGTTTCAAGTAAAGGATTAGAAGTGGAAAAACAGGCTAAATGAACGGGGATGGACCCGTCACCATTTACTCGGGAAGAAGTTGCAGGAACGTGGTAGAAGAACTGCTACGAACACAAGGCTGCCCCACTAACCTGTTAGTGGATCCGTTGTAGCAGTAGTTTGGAAGGAAATCATAATTGAGCTCCCAAAAGACATGAAGGGTGATTCTTCCGTAGGGGGCTGACACGTTGTGATTGGCTTCTCTGAACATGGCATCAAAGCTGTCCAAGGTCATGTACCTACTCAGAAGCTTGTGAGTCATTTTGTTTATCTCTATCAAGCCATCCAACTCCTACAAAAGAAAAAAGAGGAAAGAAGGGTGTTGTATCAAGTGGAGAAACTCAACAAAGCACATAAATAACCTTGACTGAATAGAAGACTAGAAAGAAATCAAAATGAAGAGTTGACTCTTTCCGCAGACTCTTATTCTAATGATAAGAGCTGGAAAGAATCAGAGCTCTTAGGATTGTTTTGGAACTCTCTCCCACCAAATTCTGCTGAGACTTGAAAGGTATTAATTAAAATCCATCCGTACTGCAGACGGGTCTCAAACAAAGATCTCTGCCAACTCGTCTTCCACTGAGTGAAAAATAACTTTCAGATGGGGTCAGACACTGGCCCAGAAGCATCTTCTGCATTTCCCACATTACAAGCTCTCACAAAGTAGTTTCTTCACAGTAGACCTACTGGAGAACTCACTTTTGTAGTAGTACTGGTAAGGCTAACATCATGTTTACCTTACCCTTCTGATGGTTTACTCCAGTGAAGAATATACTAAGATGCAATGAAAGACCAGTCCAGACCTTTCGAAATGTTGTGAAGGTATCTACAAAAATCACCAGCTGCAGACTACGCAACGATGGAAGAAGAGCATTGCTTTTCACAACTTCTCCGGATAATAAATCAAAAAGAAAAGTAAAATAAACCAAATTATCTCCGATATCAAACACTGAAAACACCAAATGCAACCTCTACACTCAAAAAAAACCCACCAAGCACTACTTTTAAAGATTGTTGAGCAATGATCTAGTGGAGGGATGTCCAGTGGCTTTCTTTAGGTGTCCATCAAACTATTGGTCATCTTCCCATACAGGGCTGTCAGATTTAACTGCTCTACATTTCAAAGGATTTGCAAATTTCCTTTAAGGAAATAGAAGAAGAATTATGATTATTACAAATACTGAGTCCAATCTGAGGGAGGAAAAGAAATAGCTCAGTCTTTTAATGACTTTTATTTGATTTATTTAGCTTGAAATACAGCAGAAATTACTAATTAGTTGAACTATTAGTACCGGTTTGTCCCTGAGGAAGTCAAGCAGTTTTCAGCAGAAATTGTTTTGCATAAAATGAAAAAAAGGAAAAAAAAAAGGAGTATGGTAGAGGGACAACATCTTAGCCCTGCCACTAACTCAAGAAAGAGTGAGAACCTGTGACCTAAGCATCACGTCATCAACGGTTTCTGCTCATCAAATTACTCAGAAAAATCCTACAAATAAAAAATAATTCAATAATTCAAAGATTTTAATACCAACCATGGAAAAGTTAAGCGGTTCTATGACCTCAGTATTTGATTCATCGTCAGTAAAGAACGAAATTAAATCAAGGTAGTTAACTGCCTGATAAAATCTCACCGGTAAAAAACTCCTCACAGAAAGACCAGTGGTAAACTTCCTTTCAAAACTTTTAATCTATTTTTCATTCTGGCAGAACTGAACGTGTCTGATTTTTTTTTCTTGTTGACTGCATAATTACTTGTCAAATTCATGCGTCTGGATAAAAAAATGTGGTTTTTTTCAGCATTTTTGTCATGAAATTATCTCAAAAAGACACCTCAGAATTGCACAGATGCTCTTCTACCACAAGCACGAATCAGATCTTGTTCCTTCACATAAAAATTATTTTTGTCATGCTACAAAACCAAGCTACCTGAGTAAATAAACTAAATTTGATCCTAGCAGGCACAAAGCTGGTTTGGGTTGGTCTGTAAATTATCTGTAAGTACAGAGAGAAGTGGGCATTTAAAAACACTGAAATCACAAGAATGCTGATTTTCTTGATGGCTTCAAGTACCTGCCTTCTCTACAGGTGATGTTTACACTTTATTCCCAAGGCCCTGGGTTCATAGAATCACAGAATGGTAGGGGTTGGAAGGGACCTCTGGAGATCATGGAGTCCAACCCCCCTGCCAGAGCAGGAGCACCCAGGGCAGGACACACAGCAACAGATCCAGGGGGGGTTGGAAAGTCTCCAGAGAAGGAGACTCCACCACCTCTCTGGGCAGCCTGAGCCAGGCTCCGGCACCGTCCCAACAAAGAAGTTTCTCCTCCTGTTCAGGTGGAATCTCCTATGCTCCAGCTTCTGCCCGTTATTTCTTGTCCTATTACTGGGAACCACTGACAAGAGCCTGGCCCCTTCTCCTTCACCCCCACCCTGCAGAGATTTGGAAGCAGGAATCAGATCCCCTCTCAGGCTTCTCTTCTGCAGACTGAGCAGCCCCAGGGCTCTCAGCTTTTCCTCCCAAGAGAGATGTTCCAGTCCCTTCCTCCTCCTCGCAGCCTCCCTTGGACTCTCTCTGCTATTTCCCTGTCCCTCTGGAACTGGGGAGCCCAGAAGTGGCCCCAACACTCCAGAGGTGGCCTCACCAAGGCAGAGTAGAGAGGGAGGAGAACCTCCCTCGACCTGCTGAACACACTGCTCTTGATGCCCCCCAGGAGCCCATTGGCCTTCTTGGCCACAAGGGCCCACTGCTGTCCCATGGAGAATTTGTCCCCCAGCGTGGAGCTCCTTTCCAGCAGGTCTCCCTCCCGTGTCCTGGTGCAGGAGGTTATTCCTCCCCAGATGCAGGACTCTTACACTTGCTCTGGTTGAACTTCATGAGGTTAATAAAGAAGGTTAACAAAGAATTAATGAAATCCACAATATACTATAACAGCAACGGAGGATTTGTCAGTATAATTTATGATACAACTGGAGGTGACTAAAGGAATGGCTTTTGTAGGATCAAAGCTGCTTCTCTGGTGAGAGGTTTTGTCAATCTAGACTGAGCAAAACCAGCCGAATTTCAACCATAGTACTGTCCAATTTCATACTTCTAGAAAAATTAAAACAAAACATCAGAGGGAAAAGTTTTGTATCTAGTAAGATTGCTTAATTTAATAAGATTGCTTAAATTAATTCCCATTTATATATGCCAGGATTTAACCCCAGGCAGCAATTAGTTTAATGAAAGGTTAGGATAAAAAAAAGTTTCCCTGTTAGTTATTCAGCCTCTTCTCACTTCAGGAGTGACTGGACAACTGTCTGCTGAGAGAATACTTAAAAGGACTTCTAGCAGAATGTTTTTTCCTTTTGCCATTAAAAAGAATGAAAAAAAAAAAAAAAAAAACCCAGAAAAAAAAAAGGGGGGGGGGAAAAAGGGGGAAGGGGGGGAGAAAAAGGGGGNGGAGAAAAAGGAGGAAAGGGGGGAGAAAAAGGAGGAAAGGGGGGAGAAAAAGGAGGAAAGGGGGGAGAAAAAGGAGGAAAGGGGGGAGAAAAAGGAGGAAAGGGGGGAGAAAAAGGAGGAAAGGGGGGAGAAAAAGGAGGAAAGGGGGGAGAAAAAGGAGGAAAGGGGGGAGAAAAAGGAGGAAAGGGGGGAGAAAAAGGAGGAAAGGGGGGAGAAAAAGGAGGAAAGGGGGGAGAAAAGAAACCCTCTAAAAAAGGAAAAAGAAGAAAAGAAAAAAGCATAAAAGGCTGTATGTCTCTGATTCTCAATGCAAATATGAGAAATAAAAACCAATTTCATTTAAAACAAAACAAAGCAAGCATCTAGAAGCCCAACTGCAGTGGGCAGAGCTCTGGGAAAACTGGGACACAGCACTCACCACAATGGAAGTCAAATCCTCACTTTCAAAGCGACCGATTGCCAGTTCCATGGACCTGTACATGGCTGCTGAAATCCGCTGAGTGATCAGTCGGTTCAGGTCGATTGACCTCCCAAGAAGCTAAAGAGAAAAAATAAAATAAAATTAACATGCTATGAAGTTTTGAACTGAAAAATCGAATTACGAGACGAGTTGTAAGGACCACGTGGCTTCCCAGATGAACAGACTCACGTGGTGATTTTGCATTTTAAACACACAGAAACAAAGCAGATGGAAAATGTTTATAAATTCATGAACAAATGAGGTACTGCAGCGTAGCTGTGGCACTTCAGGGCACGGGTTAGTGATCATGAAGATGTTGCGTGGACGGTTGGACTTGATGGTCTTTGAGATCTTTTCCAACCTTAATGATTCTACGAATTTACGTCCCAGTTCTCACAAAAAGAAGTACAATCACATGTTGCCATCTAAGTATTTATATCAGCATCTTAGGCTTCTGGGACACTGTGCCAACAACATACTGAAAATTGGTGAAAGACATTACTAGGAAGACAACGCTATCACACGTGACATTCCTATTTGGCTTGTGTTTGCTTAACTGCAACAGACACTTGCATTAAAACAGGATCTTTTAAGGTTTTTTCTTCATTTACTTCTTCATACAACAGAAAAAGCTGATCTCAAATGTCAATTCATAAAAATCATAGAATGGTAGGGTTTGGAAGAGACCTCTGGAGAGCATGGAGTCCAACCCCCCTGCCAGAGCAGGAGCACCCAGGGCAGGACACACAGCAACAGATCCAGGGGGGGCTGGAAAGTCTCCAGAGAAGGAGACTCCACCACCTCTCTGGGCAGCCTGGGCCAGGCTCTGGCACCCTCCCACCAAAGAAGTTTCTCCTCCTGTTCAGGTGGAACTTGCTGGGTTCCAGTTGGTGCCCATTGCCCCTCGACCTATCCCAGGGCACCACTGACAAGAGCCTGGCTCCTTCTCCTTCACCCCCACCCTGCAGAGATTTGGAAGCAGGAATCAGATCCCCTCTCAGGCTTCTCTTCTCCAGACTCAACAGCCCCAGGGCTCTCAGCCTTTCCTCCCAAGAGAGATGTTCCTGCCTCTTCATCACCCTCTTAGCATCCCTTGGGCTCTCTCTGCTATTTCCCTGTCAATTCCCACTTACGCCACTCAGATGACAGAACATAAAGCACAGAAAGAGTTTGATAGACCTACATAAAATCAACATCACCGGAAAATTGCCGAGTAACTCAAAATACAACAGAGTTACGTGTTAACTCACTTGGACGTGTCTCTGTTTGAGCAGTGTCTCGTAGCGGTTGGACTGCAGCAACTGAATTGTGGCTCCCTGGTTCTTGCACTCAGAACGCAATCGTTTATCCAGAAGCAGGCTGGTGAGGAAGGAAGAAAACATTTAAAATACATCAGACAGCAAAGCAGAGCAAAAATGAATGAATAAATGTTCTCATTGGTTGAACTACCTGCCAGCCATTGCCTTGTAGTACACAAATATTTGGTCCGCCAGCTTGTAGACAAATTGGTCAAAACATAGGTTTACCTTGAGGGGAAAAGAATTGAGAGCAATTAGAGATATTTAAAATTAGGGGAGTTTATCCAAGACCTCCTACTATTTATCAAACATAATTTAGAAAATTCATTCCTCCAGATTTCCCGTGACAAGAGATGACATTCAGTTTTCAGCACTAATGTGAGGCCTAGGGGTTTCCTTCCGTGAGGCCTAGGGGTTTCCTTCCGTGAGGCCTAGGGGTTTCCTTCCTCACAACACATCACCCAACCAGTTCCCATCTGCTGGTCCTACTTCTCAGCTTGTTTATTATAACCAACAGTTCTGTATCTCTCATAACAGGTCTTGGCCTTTAGCATCACTTTTATATTCAGGTACAGACTAGTTTTCTCCAGTAGGCAGGGTTACTTTACCTCTGCTTCAATCTCATCATAGAGGAACTGCTTCTTAAATTTCGTAAGTGCATAATGAGCACTGTCATTATAAAGGTCCAAAGAATATAGAACATACCTGAGTGAAAAAGAATGAAAAAAAAAAGTTACATGTCAATAGAAATTGTGATTCTTTAGGATGGTGCAGGCAAGATGTTGTAAGGCAGTCAGTATTGTGATCTACACGTGGTTCAAGCAAACAGGATTTAATTTTTTTTTTTTGAGTTTATAGAATCACAATTTCTCCTCTGTGGAAGTCTCATCAGTTCAAGAAATTGCCTAGAGAATTTTGCAGTCTGAAACTTGTTTTCTAGATGGAGCTTTCCATTAAAATGGAAAAATGCTTTTACCACTATGCATTATATTTGACATTTTCGAGGAGTAAGGAGAACACTCAGGAAACAACGTATCTGGCTGGTGCAACGACATTTAGATGACAGGTTTCTTATTTCAATTATTCACTTCAAAAAGAAAACTCTGAGAATCCGAAAAGTGGCAAATGGAAGTGGAAAATTTTATAAGTTTATAATAACTTCTCAATGACTGCTTGTTAAAACCAACTAAAGCATTATAAACGTTATAATAAGGAATGGTGATCACTAAAAGTAATCATTCAGTGGAAGAGCACAAGTAGGTCTTACTCCATCATTGATGCTTCTTTGGTCTCCAAAATATGGTCCGTCAGAATCCAAGGCATGGACATCTCGATGGGAAACTGGATTCTTCTGCCCATGGTCAGCTCTAAGAAGAATTCCCTGAACCACAGCTGGGACAGGTCACAGCATTGCTGCAGGGTTTCTTTCAGAATAAATAAAGGAGAATTATTACACTCCTTCCAGAAATAGTTGAGGAACAAAACAACTGTGATTCTGATGATGCAAAATGTGAAACAAAAAGAAGCAGGCGTGAGTCACTAGAGCTATACGTAGGCCGGAGATGTAAATTAAATTCAAAATGTAAAGCCTGTGACTTTTTCAAAGAGTTTTGAACTCCACGTTGGCCCCCAAAGAGGTGCCTTATTACAGAAAAAAAAAAAGTGCGGAAGCTTTTTTTAACCAGACAGCCAGTTAAACACAAAAAAATTATGTACACCAGTACAGGGGGATTTTCAGTTTAATTTCTCAGCTGGGGCTTGAGAAAGCCCTACACTGAACTCGGGAGGCAGCAAGTGAAGGAGATACAAATTGTACCAGATCCATCAGTACCATCTCTCCCTCTGGAGGACTGAATCGCTCCACGTCTTCCTGTTGATCAGATGGGCAGGAAACAACAGACAGACACATGAAGGAGGGATTCAAACCAAAAAAAGTTTCTAAGGCCGCTGCCAAGGCGCTTCCCATCTCTTCAGAGAACGCTGCGCACAAGCTTTCTTTTGCAGAAGGCTCGAGAACTAAACTGGGAATGAGTTTTTCCCATTAAGGTCTTCTGAAGACCTTCTGAAATGCTGTTCCCCAGGAGCATTACGAGCAGTGTTAAAAGGCTCCCCCTTCTCTGAGGGTAAAGGAGTCCAGGAGCAAAACAAAAATGGAAGACAAGACAGCACGGTGATGACAAAGACTAGATACATTCAATGTCAGTAGGTGAATTCTTTAGGACAGCATGTTTCCGATTACAATTAACTGAATAGTCAGAGTAGTGAAATGACATCAAATTTACCACAACAGAGAATTTGTTTCCTCCGCACTTCAAACAAAACAAAACAATCAAACAAAAAAAAAACAACAAAAAAACTCCAAAACAAAGCAAAAAAATAAAATCCCCAAAACACAACAACTACCTCCTTTTTAAAATTTCAATGTGTACAGGCTTATCTGCCCCTTGTTTATATAAATATATACATCAAAAAAAAAATTAAAAAAATAGAAAAGGGAGGTAACAATATGAAATCTGACGCGTTATAAACAAATACATAACAAGTCAAAAAAATTAAAAAACCCACCACATCCACATCTCAGAAGAAAAAAAAAAGTTTGGACAGAGCAAGGCTTTTGGTAAATAAACCAAAGGTTAAGTTGACTTAGGCAATCGGAAACATTTCCCAGGTCGTGTTAGAGGTGTTAGGACATGCTAAGCTGGACACTGATCATCTACATATCTTACCACTGAAATTTATCAAATGAGTGTAGAAGAAAGACTCGCGATGGAATTTTTCTATGTCCAATATGGTGGGCCCCTCAAGGCTACTTCTCAAGGTTTTCTTGGAACCACTTTTGTCAGCAATGAGGGACTCTAACATAGTTCTCACCATGTAAAGCTGTATCATTCAAGGAAACAATGGCGGTGGGGGAAAGAAAAAAAAAAACAAAAGGGAGGGGGGGAGGAAAAAAAGGAAAATACACATGGTACATTAGTTGAGCAACACTGAGAATCACTACCAGTTAAAGCGACTGCTCCCACTTCCGATTGAAAACTTGGCGCCGTTGTGGGTAAAAAGCCTTTCCAGGCGAGAGGCAGGGATGCGACGCTGACCTACGCACCGGCACAAGTGCCTACCCGTGCCGAGGGGACCTCCACTGACACTCAGCAGCAGACCAGTGGCAGTGCAACAGTTCACATCACCACAAAAAAAAAAAAAAAAAAAACCGAAAAAAAAACCAAAAAAAAAAAAAAAAAAAACCAAACCAAAAAAAAAAAAAAAAAAAAAAAAAGAGGGAAGAAAAACTATNAAGGAAAAGTAATTAAGTAGTATCTTACCACCAAAGTTTAAAAGAGGCGGATAGATGTAGGACTGCCTCAGAAACTTGTGTGTCACATGCAATAGCTTTTCCAATCCCAGAGACTTGAGCTGCTTCAACAGCTCGGCAGAGTTTAAGGACTCTGTCATAGTGCGAATCATGTAGAGCTAAAAACCAACAGACAGGGGCAGGCAGGGGAGAGAGAATCCGTTAATCCAAAAAAAACCACACGGGTAAATACGGAAAAGGGAAACAGAAAAAACGGATTAGTCGGTTAAAAAATGGAAAGCAGAGCAGTAAAGAGTGCAGAGGAGGACACACAGAAAGGTTTCTTCCTTCCGAATAACCACTGCCAGCCGGCGCTGGGGACATTTCCCCTTCGTTTCTCGGGAGCCATCAGCTTCTCAAATGCGTTTGCAAAGATTTCCGATTCGTACGGAGCCGGTTTAGAACGGCACGAGACCGATGGAAAAACCACTGTAGTTGACCACCCTTCCTCAGGGAGGGACAAGAGGTGCCAGCCCAAGAGCAGAAGAAGCAGACAGAACGGTGTCGGCCCAACAGCCTCTTGCAGCCGGTGAAACAAAGCCCTTAAACGCCCCAAGCACAGCAGGAAGCACATGGGTGGTGATACTGAATTTTCCTCATCCCCACAGAAAATTAAAAATCAACACTTCTTTTTTTTTTTTCCTAATTCCCAAACCAGAACCTTCATTCAACCCATCTTACCGCTATTCAAGCAATTTTTGGGTGACTCAAAATCATTAGCCACACGTGCTCTTTTCCCCACGGATTTTAGGGATTAAAAGATTGTTTTTACAAACCACAGTTGCCTTCAATTTTTCACCTTAAGCGCTCAGCACCTTATTTTCTCTGATGAGCTATGAATACCAGATCACATACACTCTCCAAATACATCCACAAAGGAAATTAAAAAAAAAAATTAAATTATATGGAAGTAACAAGAACAAACATCTAGGTTTGGGATCTCAACGACAACCACAGAAAACACACTTAAAATACTTCTTTTTTTTTACCAGCAGATTAAAGAAGATTTTAGGGAGCAGTTTCATCATTCATTATTGAACAATAAGAAGGATTGTGACAGAAGTCAAATATTCTCCCATATTTTACAGGCAATAATTTATATTTGAAACGTATTTTAAAACAACAAAGACATCTAATGAGTAATGAGATTTAACAAAAATAAATAAATAAATTCACAAGCCGTACCAGATACGGGAGCCAGTCAAGAAATTATTCAAATAGTTCGAAAATATTATTTGAAAAAGCTCAGGGAGAAAATATTTCTTCCCAGGAAGTCAAATGAAAGTGATTGAACACGTGGGAAAACTATATATCAGAGTAAAAAGTGACAGCAACCCAGACAGAGGATTTTGGTTAAGTATATGTATAATTTCATATATCTAATCAGAGGACATTTTTAGCCTTAAAAAAAAATAAAATAACCAAAACCTGCAATTTTTCAATTATTTCAGGCCAGAGAGAAAACATTTCATGCAACCATTGTTGACAGATATCACAACCCCCTGACAGGAAAATACCTGAGTGCTGGAGGGTCCCACCGCGCGCCTCGGAACTTTGATATCAAAACCACTTTTGGGGTCCTTCTCTCCTCTTAGAGCTGGGTCGTTGAACGGCTCGTGACCCGCTTCCCAGTCACAGACGGTCTTCCTGATGGCCTGCAAAACACTGAACAGAATTCACGTGACTTCAGACCAGGACGCACCCAAGCGCGTTGATGAAGGGGAGATTTCGCTTGGCCGTGAGGAAGAAGTTCCTTCCTGTGAGGGTGGTGAGACCCTGGAAGGGGTTGCCCAGAGAAGCTGTGGAGCCTCCTCCCTGGCAGTGTTGAAGCCCAGGCTGGATGAGGCTCTGAGCAACCTGCTCTGGTGGGAGGTGTCCCTGCCCATGGCAGGGGGGTTGGACTAGATGACCTTTGGAGGTCTTTTCCAACTTGAGACATTCTATGATTCCATCATCCTATAGGAACATTTTACTTTTTTTTAAGCACTCTTCCACAAACACAGAGACTTCGCAACACCAACAGCATTTGGGAGCTGAGGCTACCTCAGAGCAACCACAAATGATTTCACTGACAACTTGAAGAATGGCACATCCAGGAAACAATCGTTTGGCATCATTTGTCAATAAAAAGGATAGACAAGAGTCCTTCTCCTCTGTCAAAAGAAAGCTGACCTCTGAAACTAGTTCACCAGAGACAAAAGTCACTTGTCAAGAATTCACCTCTGGGATCTTTAGCAAGTACATGAAGCCTTTGTGTTTCTCACAAACCACAAAAGATAGATTATTCAATCAATCCCAAACAGATTATTAACCAAACCAAAGAGAGACAATTCTGCCTTAAAATGAAAAGCAGCAGCAGAATTCCTGAAAGTAATACTTCCCTGTTTCATGCAAGTTCCCAGGTCACAGAATCGTAGAAATCCTAGAATGGGAGGGGTTGGAAGGGACCTCTGGAGAGCATCGAGTCCAACCCCCCTGCCAGAGCAGGAGCACCCAGGGCAGGACACACAGCAACAGATCCAGGGGGGGTTGGAAAGTCTCCAGAGAAGGAGTCTTATCATAGAATGGTTAAGGTGGGAAAAGACCTCCAAGATCATCAAGTCCAACCTTCTACCCAACACCTCCATGATCACTAAACCATGTCCCGAAGCACCATATCCACCTATTTTTGGAACCCCTCCAGGGATGGTGACTTCACCCCCTCCCTACGGGGCAGCCTGTTCCAAGGATTAACTACTCTGTCAGTAAAGAAATTCTTCCTGATATCTCATCTGAACTTCCCCTGGTGCAACTTGTGGCCATTTCCTTTTGTCCTGTTGTTAGTTACCTGGGAAGAGGCCAACACCGGCCTGACTCCAACCTCCTTTCAGGAAGCTGTTGAGAGCAATAAAGTCTCCTCTCAGGTCAAAAAGACTCTGCCTGCAAACCTCATAATTTGGAGTAATTTGTTTATTACGACATTTTTGCAGCCGTAAGGGCACTTAGCAACGGCGTAATGAGCCAAAGACTTTCACCTGGTTTTGCAATGAAACTTGGGAGTAAACAAACAACACACAAGTCAAGATGAAAAGGAAAAGTTAGGGATAAAAAAAAAAAACAAACAAGGTCAGGCAAAGCCACCCATCCGTGTGGGCAGATGGAGCACCTGGAAGAGAAGTGTAAAGCTAAGAAGGTAAAAGCAGCAGAAGCTGAGAAAGGAGGGAGGGTAATAAGAGGGCAGAGATAAGATGATGGGGTGAGACGTAATCAAGAGACAGGAGGAGAGGAAACACTGGAACCGTAAGGAAGGTGGACGGTGACACCTTTCTTCAAAATAAAAATACTACTCTTGCTTTCAATACTACAGTCGTTACGATTCCTTGAAGTAAAAATAAACCACAAGGAAGACAAGACTCCCTGTGGTAGTTCTAAGGGACTCAGGATAGCCAGGACTTGTTCTGTAGTCGTGTTGGCAGATGTTCATTTTGGACTTCAGACAACAGGGTGGCCATGAGCCAGCAATGGGCCCTTGTGGCCAAGAAGGCCAATGGGCTCCTGGGGGGCATCAAGAAGAGTGTGTCCAGAAGGTCGAGGGAGGTTCTCCCCTCCCTCTACTCTGCCCTGGTGAGATGACATCTGGAGTGTTGGGTCCAGTTCTGGGCTCCCCAGTTCAAGAAGGACTGGAAGGAACTCCTGGAGAGGTTCCAGCAAAGGGCTACGAACATGATGAGGGGACTGGAACATCTCTCATGAGGAAAGGCGGAGGAAGTTGGGTCTTTTTGGTCTGGGGAAGAGAAGCCTGAGAGGAGATCTGATCAATGCTTACCAACACTTCAAGGGTGGGGGTCAGGAGGAGGGGCCAGGCTCTTGACAGTGGTGCCCAGCGACAGGACAAGAAGTAGCAGACACAAACTTGAGCACATGAAGTTCCACCTCAACACGAGGAGGATTTTCTTTACTTTGAGGGTGACAGAGCCTGGCCCAGGCTGCCCAGAGAGGCGGTGGCGTCTCCTTCGCTTTCCAAACCCACTTGGACACGGTTCTGTGCGACCTCCTCTAGGTGAACCCATCCTGGCACGAGTGTTGGACTTGATGATCTCCAGAGGGCCCTTCCAGCCCCTATCATTCTGTGATTCTTCAACTCCCAACACAAACTCAACCAAGCCAGCTTTGAAAACCAAACTGACTAGTGGAGAAGCACAGACTTAGAGGCAAAACTAAACAGCCACGCAATTCTGCACCAAATTGAGTAAGATGTGGGAAAAAGAACATAGTAGGAGACGAAACCAAGAATGCTACCTCTGAATGACATTTTTCTTCTTTTTAATGGCTTGTCTTAGCGGCTCTCGAAGCGTGACCTGGGCGAAGTCCTGGAGAGCTGCGTAAATGGTGTGGCGAATGGCGTGATTGAAAACGCTTTCCATCCTTCCCATCAGCACCTGGAGACCTTTGATCATGGCAATCACCTGCAAAAACAAACGCGCGTCTCTTTCTTGGTCATGCAATCGTTCAAAAACCTCTTTTTTCTAAGTACAGAAAATGAGAAAAGGGGGATTAACAAGTTCCAAGAGATAAAGGATATGTTTTCAGTGGTCCCCTACCTAAAGAATGGAGGAGAACAAGCTCTTTCAAAGTCAACACAGGGCACACCAGCTTTTTGCACTGGGTATAGCAAATGCTTATGCAAAACATTCTCTTTTGTGTAGAGTTAATCATTGGAAAAATCCCTGTTAAAAAAAAAAAAAAAAAATTATCTTACCTCGACCAAAGCAAACTTCTCCTCACTAGTGTAATTGTATCTTGTTGCTCTTTCATACTCTTCCGCATTGTCGGGACAATCTTTATTAGAATATTTGTCAGTTGGGTGCACCAGCTTCCAGGAATACTGTAGTTTACACAGCAGAATAAGGAGACAAGAAAAAAAAAGGGGAGGGGAAGAGAGAGAGAAAAAAAAAAAAGCCTGAGAAACACAAAACACAGTTGGACACAAATAACGTGCTTTCAGAAACACTCCAGTGCTTTCAAGAGTATCAAAAAACAGTATTTGGTGCTGTTCTCCAAACCTGGATAAGTTCTGAAATTGCTCTTTATCCGACAAGAATTTGCCTAACAGATTTTCTTGAGAGTCAGGGATTCTGTATTAGGTCAAAAAATGCAATTCACACTCAGCAGGTAAAGCACTTCAGGGTATTTTTTTCCTGAGTAAATGCAAGAGCACAGGTAAAAGTTTCTTCTCCACTTCAGGCACAAGAAACACAGAGATCTCGGAGCATAAGAAAAAAAAAATAAAAAAAAACATTGTATCCCCACATAAAAGATAATTGCTTCCACCTTGGCCATATAGTCATATTGAGAATTCAAAAGACAACTGGAAAACTACATTTTTTTTTTCCTTTCCCTCGTGTTTTGGGTTTTTTTTTTAATGACCTAATATTCCCCAGGGTACATCTGGTGAAAAATTCTACTCACATTCGAACATAAAATTATATTTGCCTACTATCCCATATTAATATCTGCACCAGTTACACCGACGGCAAAGGAGAGCGTCGCGTCCTGCAACCAAAGTGCTCCAAAGAGGACACTGGGGACAATTTTTAAACAAAGACGGGAGTATTTGTGGGGTATTAAGTTGAGAGGGTTCAGCTGGGTATCAAATGCGTGGCTGAAATTTTTGATCTGGACGAGATGCGTGTAACAAGGTTCATGGACGGTCGGAATGCCGAAGATAGGGAAGTAAGTAGGATGCTCCAGATCAGAATAAAAATCTCAGGAGGAGGACAAGGAGAAGGTGAACGTGACCTTACACAAGAAGTACTTAAGGGAATCCATATCACAGAATCATGGAATTGTTAGGGTTGGAAGGGACCTCTGGAGAGCATGGAGTCCAACCCCCCTGCCAGAGCAGGAGCACCCAGGGCAGGACACACAGCAACAGATCCAGGGGGAGTTGGAAAGTCTCCAGAGAAGGAGACTCCACCACCTCTCTGGGAAGCCTGCCCCAGGCTCCGGCACCCTCCCACCAAAGAAGTTTCTCCTCCTGTTGAGGTGGAACTTGCTGGGTTCCAGTTGGTGCCCATTGCCCCTCGGCCTATCCCAGGGCACCACTGACAAGAGCCTGGCCCCTTCTCCTTCACCCCCACCCTGCAGAGATTGGGAAGCAGGAGTCAGATTCCCTCTCAGGCTTCTCTTCTCCAGACTGAGCAGCCCCAGGGCTCTCAGTCTTTCCTGAGAAGAGATGTACAAAGAAACAACTCTGCAGGTTCTTTATTCCCCCTCCCTTATCGCCTCTCAAATTCTCTTTTCCCCACATTTACTTTCTTCTTGATGAAAAGGCCAATCTAAAGCCAACCTTTCCATCCATTTTTGGGTTAAAACCCTAGGTGCTTCCATTTCCTAAGCAACGATGTCTCAACAGAACCAGTGGAAGCTGTTCTATCCCCTCCTGTGGGACTGACCACATGTTGGGATGGATTTTTCTAGTAGAATATAATTTTAAACAACATTTAGAGGTAAAATAAAAAGAAATTTGAAGTCTACAAAATGTACGTACCAAGAGCAACATGAAAAGCTCTGGTCAAGGCTGAGAGGTGATCACCTACTGATTAAATATAACAAGTGGAATGTACTGTACGTAATTTTATGTGCTACCGGATCTGCAAAGCAGCAACATGAGAACTTCACGTCCTGTCCCTCTGAGAATGAGCTTTGATGCAGGAGGAGAAAAGGAGTGAAGGAAGAAGGGAATTAAGGGAACAAAACACCACCGATTTTTTCATTCCGTTAAAGCCAAGCCTTTCCAACCTCACTAAGCCACCTCTGCTTCCTTTGGTTTTATTCCCCAGATAACATACCACTTCCATGACATGTGCACTCCACTGGGAGAGAAGCTGCAGCCCTTGGAGAGAGAGATCAAAGAGCTTCCGATACTCTGAGTCTGTTTTTTGAGCTTCCTGTCGACCAGATCCAGTCACCACCTAGAACGTGATGAAAAAAAAAAACAAAAAACTCAAACAAATCCGCATCAGAACACGGGTCAAATGACTACACGGACTTCTTTTAAGCATTAAAAGAGCACCGTGTACCGACTTCTGCAGGAATAACAGCTTTTTCTTCTGGAGACCTAGATAAGTTCACAGATTTTGGTCAAGTAATGGAAACCACTGGTGTCCCTAATCCCCAAAGTATGGCTGCAAATGAATTCATCACTCATTATATATCTGTTATAGGTTCTATATATATACACATGTCCATATAAAGCTGCATTTATTTTTATTTTCTATTTTTAGCTGATCTCTTAACTTTTACTTTCATTCAAACTGTTATGAGCACCCATTTGGAATAAGGGTTAGATGACCAATGCCAAAAGAGATGGGCCGAAAGTTCTAGGATATATCTCCTAGATAGATATAGATACATAAATAAGCAGAAGAACATTGAAGTTCGTATGATGTATCATTATTATTTTAAATTTAAAAAGCATAGATATAGAATCAGAGGATGGTAGGGGTTGGAAGGGACCTCTGGAGATCATGGAGTCCAACCCCCCTGCCAGAGCAGGATCACCCAGGGCAGGACACTCGGTAACAGATCCAGGGCAGGTTGGAAAGTCTCCAGAGAAGGAGACTCCACCACCTCTCTGGGCAGCCTGGGCCAGGCTCCGGCACCCTCCCACCAAAGAAGTTTCTCCTCCTGTTGAGGTGGAATCTCCTCTGCTCCAGCTTCTGCCTGTTATTTCTTGTCCTATTACTGGGCACCACTGACAAGAGCCTGGCCCCTTCTCCTTCACCTCACCCTGCAGAGAGTTGGAAGCAGGAATCAGATCCCCTCTCAGGCTTCTCTTCTCCAGACTGAGCAGCCCCAGGGCTCTCAGCCTTTCCTCCCAAGAGAGATGTTCCAGTCCCTTCCTCCTCCTCGCAACCTCCCTTGGACTCTCTCTGCTATTTCCCTGTCCCTCTGGAACTGGGGAGCCCAGAATTGGACCCAACATTCCAGAGGTGGCCTCACCAGGGCAGACTAGAGGGGCAGAAGAACCTCCCTCCACCTGCTGGACACACTCTTCTTGATGCCCTCCAGGAGACCACTGGCCTTCTTGACCACAAGGGCCCATTGCTGTCCCAGGGAGAACTCACTGTCCACCAGCACTGCCAGGTCCTTCTCCATGGAGCTGCTTTCCAGCAGATCCCCCCTCCCCTGTCCTGGTGCAGGGGGTTATCCCTCCCCAGACGCAGGACTCTACACTTGTCCTTGTTGAACTCCATGAGTTTCCCCTTTGCCCAGCTCTCCAGCCTGTCCAGATCTCCCTGGCTGGCAGCACAGCTCTGGTGTCTCAGCCACCCCTCCCAGTTTTGTATCACCAGGGAACTTGTTGAGGGTGCCCTCCATCCCTTCATCCAGGTCATTGATGAAGATGTTGAACAAGACAGGGCCCAGCACTGACCCCTGGGGAGCACCACTGGCTACAGGTGTCTAACTGGACTCTTCACCACTGGATGACAACCCTCTGAGCTCTACTGCTCAACCAGTTCTCAATCCACCTGACAGTCCACTCTTCTAACCCCGACCTCCTGAGCTCACCCACGAGGACATTATGGGAGACAGTGTCAAAAGCCTTGCTGAAGTCAAGGCGAACAATATCAGCAGAGACTGGGATGCCAGGCCTGCAGGTCAAGCTTTTCTTGATTCAGGTGATCAGCTTTGCCATTTACCCAGCCCAAGGTTGACCTGCTCCTCAGGTATTTAACCAAAATTGTTCAGCACTGCTGTGAAATCTGCCTGAGCAGCTCGAATCCCACACACCTCACTGTTGCTGTAACGAGCCAGTTCTGATATGAAGCGCATGTGGTCTTCTCTGATCTGGATCATCTGCTCACAGATATTGTACTGGGGACTGCTGCTGGAAGACGTGCACGTCCATCTGTCTCAGGCAACAAAAAAAACCCAACATCTAAATCAGTTTAGGCAATAAACAGTACAACTGACACCGCAAAGAAAGCAGCACAACGCCCAACTTTTCTGAAAAAAATCTCCTTTCTCCTCTGTTTGAGGGCTTTCCCCTCCTCACACCTCTACCTCTGACCCCGCACAAGCCATTAGGGATGGATTGTCCTTCTGTGTTAAAACATTTTTTCCAAGTCTTGAAAAAAACAAAATTCTTTTTCCTGTATTTTTTAAAGGCTGCTGCTACGAAGTAAAAACAGGCATTTCTCTTCAGGAGCGTACACTTCAGGACAGGACCTAAAAGTATCAAAAGGCAGGGCAGAATCATGGAGTCACAGACTGGTAGGGGTTGGAAGGGACCTCCGGAGATCATGGAGTCCAACCCCCCTGCCAGAGCAGGAGCACCCAGGGCAGGACACACAGCAACAGATCCAGGGGGGGTTGGAAAGTCTCCAGAGAAGGAGACTCCACCACCTCTCTGGGCAGCCTGGGCCAGGCTCCGGCACCCTCCCACCAAAGAAGTTTCTCCTCCTGTTGAGGTGGAACTTGCTGGGTTCCAGTTGGTGCCCATTGCCCCTCGGCCTATCCCAGGGCACCACTGACAAGAGCCTGGCCCCTTCTCCTTCACCCCCACCCTGCAGAGATTTGGAAGCAGGAATCAGATCCCCTCTCAGGCTTCCCTTCTCCAGACTCAACAGCCCCAGGGCTCTCAGCCTTTCCTCCCAAGAGAGATGTTCCAGTCCCTTCCTCCTCCTCGCAGCCTCCCTTGGACTCTCTCTGCTATTTCCCTGTCCCTCTGGAACTGGGGAGCCCAGAACTGGCCCCAACACTCCAGAGGTGGCCTCACCAGGGCAGAGTAGAGTGGGAGGAGAACCTTCCTCGACCTGTTCTACACACTTTTCTTGATGCCCCCTAGGAGACCTTTGGCCTTCTTGGCCACAAGGGCCCATTGCTGTGCCATGGAGAACTTACTGTCCAGAATTGTACCAGAAGCAGAGGCATAGGCTGTAAGATACATCTGGCTACCTTCAAATGTTTTTCATTATTCTTGTTTAACTATGAAGAGTCTACAGTGTACCCTTAAGTATTAAAACATAATAAAAATTGGCATTTCTAAATAGTATGCACGTGTTATCAAGGGGGATGCAAAAGACATGCTACCAAGGATGTCTCAGAGCCTCATATTTTTAGCAGCCTCATATTTTTAGCAGCGCAGTAGGCCCACTGGCTTTTGATTTTTCTCTCAGCAATTGCATGCAGGTTATGTGTTGGGCTTTTTTTTCCTGCAGGAATTAAAATGCAAAGCCATACATCCTAAATTCACGGAACTGCACGGAGGGAAGGTCTTGGAGGAGCACAGAAACGTTCACTAAAAGCAAAAACCATCAACCATGGAAATACTGATATAAAAACTGGCAGCATTTCCTCCCCTCTTTGCTGTGCTGCACTCTTAGCCCCCCAAAAAAGGAGAGCCAAGCTAAACTGCTGCTCCATACACAATCTACACATGCCTGTTTCCCCATGCACTGCTACTGCTCACCTGGCTTAGTAAATTCCTTCATTTCTTTTAAAGAAAGTTTCAGATTTAAAGAAAAAAAAAAAATAAATGAGGAAACAAGAAATTAGTGGAAGCGAAAAATTCTTTTCCTGCACCCCCAGGTGATAAGAAGTGTCACAAAACGAGCTCAGCAGCACAGAAAGGGCTTTAAACAACTCATTTTTTTAGTGGTGTTTATTATGTGAAGTAAATGAAAAGTAAAATCCCCACACCAAAAAGGAGACCAAGGCGAAAATCCTTCTGAAGTCGTTACCACAGACTGACAGGCTGAGGAGTGATTAGGAAAATACAGTCCAAGGGTCTGACTTTCCCCAGCCCAGACACTCCCCCTGCTCTTGGTTTCCTTCTCCTCACCTGGATTTATTCTCCTCGTAATGGGCACTGGTCTTAATGTATCTTGCAAGCTCAATTTGCATGTCACCAAACAGTGGGACGACCTGCAACTGCTGTACACAGGGAAGAAAGCAGATCAATTAGGAAACGCAAATCTTAGCGGAAGGAAACCATTATTTAGCCATGGAAAAGTCCAAAGGCATCCTTATTCTACGTAATTATATTTCAAACTCAAGGAGAGCTGCCTCTCAAATCACGGCGTGAGAAACACGACTCGCAACCGACCTTAAAGAACTTGTCTATCTTGGCTAAATTGATCCTTTTCTTTGCGTCCAGTTTATAGATGTTACTGACACTTCCATCCATCAGGTACAATCCAAAGCCCATAACCTGAAAAAGACAAACAAACCCAAACGTCTCTGCAAAAGGACCTCAGAGGTAAAAACCCGTTGCTGCAGGAAGATCATTCTTCATACCATTAAAAATAGTAATGCTTGAAAAACACAGTCCTGAAATACCCACCCTCTTTCAAATAGGATGTATTTTGAAATACATTCATTTCTGTAGTACTTTTTCACTATTGGAGGTGTATTTTCATTATTGGAGGTGCCTTTTCTACAGGAACACTGCCCTCATCAGCTATCCTTAAAAGATGCCACTTGAAGATCTAGCAAACAAAATAATCTCACTGGAATTAGAGTTCAGACAGGGTTTTTTTTTTTCCCCACTTCCATTTTATTGAAATTCTGGCTGCGCAAAGTGCTCTGTAACAGAAGTTTGGATCTAACATCTCCGAGCTATCACTTTTTATGGCTTTCAGAGCACCTCTGAATGATACACTGAAGAGTTTAGAAGGATTCAAACAAGTACTTAATTACATTTTGTCTGAGTTATTCAATTAACAAAGTTATCACAGAACCACAGAATGACTTGAGTTGGAAGGGACCTTCCAGATCATCCAGTTCCAACCCCCCTGCCATGGGCAGGGACACCTCCCACTAGAGCAGGTTGCTCAGAGCCTCATCCAGCCTGGGCTTCAACACTGCCAGGGAGGAGGCTCCACAGCTTCTCTGGGCAACCCCTGCCAGGGTCTCACCACCCTCACAGGAAAGAACTTCTTCCTCATGGCCAAGCTAAATCTCCCCTGCTCTACTTTCAAACCCTTGCCCCTTGTCCTATCCCCACAGGCCCTTCTCAAAAGTCCCTCCCCAGCTTTCCTGGAGCCCCTTCAGATCCTGGAGGCTGCTCTAAGGTCTCCCCAGAGCCTTCTCTTCTCCAGGCTGAACAGACCCAACTCCCTCAGCCTGGCCTCCCAGCAGAGGTGCTCCAGCCCTTGGATCATCTTGGTGGCCTCCTCTGGATCCTCTCCAACAGATCCATGTCCTTCTGGTGTTGGGGTCTCCAGAGCTGGACGCAGAGCTCCAGATAGGGTCTCACCAGAGCAGAAAGGCAGAATCACCTCCCTTGACCTGTTTTCTGATGGTTTAATGTTCTAGAGTTCACATATTCATAGAATCATAGAATACCCTGGGTTGGAAGGGCCCTCCAAAGGTCCTTTAGTCCAATGTCCCTGCAGCGAGCAGGGATATCCCCAACTAGAGCAGTGCCGTTCCATGATGCTTCAGATGGGTCCTAATAAACGGAGCTACTCAGAAATTAAACACTGAAGGGACTCAAAATATTTGTCATGAGGCAAATTGGTGATTCTTACTCTAGCACTTTTTTTTTTTTTCACTGCAAGACACGGAGCTGAGAACATCCACCACACTTCATCTTGCCCAGTACCCTCTTCTCCCATGAACAGATTCCAGCTGACTAAACCCATCTGCCTGCTAACCCCGATTTTAAGCTGCTTCTGCCCCAAAATCTTTGCTATACCAAAACTATTCTGATACCTCCAAAAGCCTTCGATAAAAACTTGCCATGTATCTAAAAATCAAATGTAGTCGCTCCTTTCTGTTCTCATTATACTTTGTAGAAACACAGTTCTGCGGAACTGGTTTCCTAAGAAGGCTGCAGTTCAATTGGGTCAAGTTCAATTATATATATTAAAAAAAAAAGTAATAATAAAATTTAGAAATAGATTTAGCATGAAATAAAATAAAAAGACAATGGAGAGGGGGAAAAAAAATGAAAAAAATAGGAATTATTTAAGCTATTTGGTTAATTTGGTTCCGTTTTTCTAAAGAAACAAATAAAAAACCCACCAAACTGGAATTCAAATGCCTGTGTCTTGTCTCAATTAATTTTGTACCAAAAAGAAACCTACTTTCAAAAGCATGTGTTTCTCGCTGGGTGTTAGGTACATTTTGTTTTCATAGTAGTCCACACACAGATTCACAATATCTGCAAGGAGCTCTTCGTAGCCAACAATCACCTCCAACTGCTGCTGTAAAGACTGAATAAAAAGAGAAAAAAAAAAAAAAAAAAAAAAAAAAAAGGGTTATTAGTCAACTAGTTCTACTCCCCGAGGATGGACAGTTGCTAGCAAAACTGGAAGAGTTTTATTTGAAGTGTTTTGTAAAGCCAAGAAGACAACTTCAAGCTTACCTGCGTGATCTTGTTGTGGTTGGCCAGGAACATGGAGAGGTTCTGGGATTCTTGAATGGACTGAGGATCTGCCATTTTCCGCAGGAACTGAGCAGCTCTTTGAAAACAGAACACACAAAACAATAAATAATTAAAAAAAAATAAAAATATCAGTATTTCCCTTCAGATGGGAAGCAAATCTGTCCCCTCTTAATAGAAACACACTCATCCCCAAATCTGCCAGGAGAGCTGTAAGGAGTCAGCAGATCTTTAAGTGCCAGGACAAGGGTGTAGCATCCACCCCCCCGACAAGATTGTCAACCTCAGTGCCTCTCCCACCTCCAAACTCCTGAAACAAGCAGAGAACTTGGCAGACACAGCCAGTACTTTTATTTTTCCCCCCCCAAAGCTTTGTAAAAGTTGTGATGGACTCAGCAAATCGGTGTCAAAAGCCTGTTTCGTAAAAGATCAAGGGATGGCTCTTTAAGGAAAATAGCTGGAAAGAAAGGTGAAGGTTCACTCCAAGAGAGATAGGGACTTAATTTATCCCAAATGAACTGGTTTCCAAGCCCAAATCCCCCACTGCACCCTAGGTAAAGGGCCCAATCCAACGCAACCCCAAAACCATTGGGAATGTTCCTCAGTGGAAAATGGTGGCAGTGGCTCTATAGACTCAAGCCACACAACAAGGAAAAGTCAGTCTTCTAGAAAGCAGAGTTTGGTCTCCAGATACATGTCTCCAAAGTAAAAAAGAACAAACACAACAAAAAACACAAAGCAAGAAAGTTTAAGAGGTCTCCAGGCACAGCAACAACTGCCAAAGGCAACTGCTGGCAGATATTAAATAGAGGTAGACAGTAAATCTTGCTTAGGTGAAAACAGCACAGATAAAATTGGCCAGTCATTGCCTGAACAGGTTTCTTTATCAAACACCCCTGGTGCAACAGCTGACAGAAAGACTGGAGTCTTCTGCTGCTCTGACCTCCGTAGAATCATCAGGGTTGGAAAAGGCCTCCAAGATCATCAAGTCCAACCATCTACTCAACATGATCACGATCACTAAATCACAGCCTGAAGTGCCATGGATACACGTTTTTGGAACCCCTCCAGGGATGGGGACTCCACCCTTTCCCTGGGCAGCCTGTTCCAAGGCCTCACCGCCTCTTCCAGTAGAGAAATTCTTCCTGCTATCCAATCTAAACCTCCCCTGGTGCAACTTCAGACCATTTCCTCTGGTCCTGTCATTAGTTACTTGGGAGAAGAGACCAATCCCCACCTCACCCCAACCTCCTCTCAGGGAGCTGGAGAGAGCAAGAAGGTCTCCCCTCAGCCTCCTCTTCTCCAGACTAAACCATCCCAGCTCCCTCAGCCTCTCCTCACAAGACATCTTCTCCAGACCCCTCACCAGCTCCCTTGCCCTTCTCTGGACCCGCTCCAGCCCCTCAAGGGCTTTCTTACCCTGTGGGGCCCACAACTGAACCCAGGGCTCAAGCTGCGGCCTCCCCAGTGCCGAGTGCAGGGCCACAAGCACTTCCCTGCTCCTGCTGGGGACACTGTTCCTGATCCAGGCCAGGATGCCCTTGGCCTTCTTGGCCCCCCGGGCACCCGCTGCCTCCTGTTCAGCCAGCTGTTCCCAGATCTTTTTCTTCCAGGCAGCTTTCCAGCCCCAATCCATGCTTGACAAAAGACAGCCAATACCATCTGGCAGCTCGAGCACACAACTTGGCCACTGGCATCCCAACCCTCCTCCCCTCCCGGCAGCACCTGTGCTCACCGTGACCTTGAACGGCAAAGCTGAAACGTCTTAAGAACAAGTGTAACAATTCTCAGCAACAAACGTCCGAAGGGAATGCCATGAAGGGTGGGCTGGGTTGGGATGGGATAGGAGCAGCACAAGTTACTAGAAAGCAGTTTTCCCCTCAAACTTAACAAGAGAAGCTTTACTGAGCAACACAGGCTCACGATGTTTAGTGTACACCAAGACAGAAGGACTTTTCAGCTTGGCATTCAAAGGCAGAAGAACCTTTTAATGGTTCTTTTAATGGTTCAGAAGAACAGCAGAAAGAAAACAGATTTACTCAAGTCCCTGTGTGCACTCAACACATCCCCAGTTACAAGGTGACCAGTCCCACACATGAAAGGTCTACTTTTTAAAGAGAAAACTGTCAGAAAAAAAGAACAACTGCTGCCATCTCGTGAGACGCCTGCATCCTGACAGCAGAAACCCAGGTCCTGTCGCTCTTGGCCACTCACCGCTTGTAGGCCGAATGGTCATTCTTCACACTGCACTTCATATTTTTCAACTCGTCCAACACCGCAAACATGTTGATGAATTTGCCCAGCGTGATCAGATAGGCTTCAGACACAAAGTCCTTCCGCCTCTCCGCGTGGCACAAGCGCCTCACCTCCCCACAGAAGCGTTCAATCGCGTTTCTCTATTGAGGGGAAAACAAAAAACAAAAGAAAAAAAAAAGAGAAGAAATGAGGAGTATGAGCTGTGATGTTGCCAGGAAAGAAGTTTTCTTGTGTAACTGGAGCTGGTCCAACGAAAAGCGTCACTGAAGCAGAAAAATGTTTAAAGGACAAAAGCAAACAAGGCACCAGCACAGCCTTTCCAGCCCCACTTCTGTGTAACTGCCGTGTTCTGAAAGTGGCACCAGTGATTTTGGCCACAGAGCTTGGCTGGGACAAGGGGTAGAGCTCCCCTTGGTAGATGGGTCATAGAAGTTTAAAACCTCTTTTCAGAGGTGCTGGAGCAGGTACGGAGAAGGGCAGAGGAGCTGGTGAGGGGTCTGGAGAAGATGTCTTGTGAGGAGAGGCTGAGGGAGCTGGGCTGGTTTAGTCTGGAGAAGAGGAGGCTGAGGGGAGACCTTCTTGCTCTCTCCAGCTCCCTGAAAGGAGGTTGTAGTGAGGCCGGTGTTGGCCTCTCCTCCCAATTAACTAACAACAGGACAAGAGGAAATGGCCACAAGTTGCACCAGGGGAAGTTCAGATGAGATATTAGGAAGAATTTCTTTGCTGAAAGAGTTATTAAGCCTTGGAACAGGCTGCCCAGGGAGGGGGTGGAGTCTCCATCCCTGGAGGGGTTCACAAAACATGTAGATGTGGTGCTTTAGGCCATGGTTTAGTGGTCATGATAATGTTGGGTTGGTGGTTGGACTTGGTGATCTTGGAGGTCTTTTCCAATGTTAGGGATTCTACGATTCTAAAATCCCTTTGAAACAAGTGAGTCCATCTTCTTCAGGGAGAAAGTGCATATGCCTTTTAAAGGCAGATTAGAGGTTTATTTTCTTAAAACAAAACAAAAAACCCAACAAAATCCACAGCACACCAATAGCAGCAGATGCCCACTCCCAACATCATCCAGCCACATGCTTATTTGAGAGCTTATTCCCAAGCCCACATCAGGGCCATCTGAGATAGAGGTAAGTACAAAAAACCAACCAAACAGCAACTTTGACTGTAAAAAAAAAAAATCTCTTCTGAGTTTAGAAAAAAAAGGAGATTGTTCACAGCCAGTAAGATCCACTAGCTGAGGAAGACGACAGGGAATATGACGTCCCAGTTGGTCTCCTCTTCCCGCGTGCTCCAGGCTCGCAGGCTCTAGACATTCCGGCTCCCTCTGAATAATTCCTGGGAAGTATCCTCAGTTCATCAAAGCAAATCTAAAGCTGCCAGCATGGGAGGAGAAAGCAAAACAGGCTGCTCTTCTCCAGTGCCCACGTAGCCCGGGTGGCTGGTGGGTCACCACAGCTGGGTTGTCACCTCAAATACGAATTTCCATAGCAAAGTTGGGCCTGTTGCTCTGGTGTCAAGATTTGTGGATCTTCGCTCCCCAGCAAATGGTTTCTGAGTCGAGATTTGTGCGTGTGTATGTGAAATGTATTACATTTCTATTTCCTTTCTTCCTGAAGTGCCAGATCTTTGTCCTCGTGTACTATGTGGGGACCACACGGAATCACCTTTGATTTTATGCTGAAAGTCTTGATGGAGATCGTCTGAATTTTTTAAGGCAGGCCTGAGAAATTCTGCCCTTCTGTGAGACAACACAAGTGGGGGTTTTTTTCAATGTATAATGACCAGGTTGAGTATGTGAGCACACAATATCAAGCATACAAAACAAGAAAATAAAAATAAAATTTTGTTTCCGTTCCTTTTACCTGAAAATACATAAAATTCATCAGTTTTGTGACTTCTGGCTCCAGAACTTCCACGGTTTTCTCATAAATTTCTACTCTGTTAGGCTGCTCGTTGCACTTGACCTGAGGATAATTGAAGAGGTCATTACGCTTGGAACTTTGCCCGACAAAGCCTCAGAAACTAAGATCCTGAGAAAAATACATCAGCATCCTAAAAAGATGAACTTAAGGTACATATTTCTGGGTTTGGTAATTTTATGCTAGTCTTCTAAATTTAATTGTGTGAAAAAAAAAAAACACCACAATAAACACCAACAAAAACAAGATCAAAAAACAACCAACAAGAAAAAAAAAAAAATCACAACAACCAAACAAGCAAAAAAACCTTCTTATCTCCCAGCAAATAATTTAGTTGTCAAACACCTCTGTATGGTTAGGACAATATTGTTTCCACATTAAGCCACTTCCTCAAAAACCAGGCTCTAAAATGGGGCCAGAACTAGAAATTAAAACAGATTACCCGACTTCCCCTCTAAATATTTAAACCACAGGATAAGCCTTCCTTGCATTTCAGTACAGAAATCATTGAATTAAAAGCTCCTTATAAAGCTGGTAGGTGTCAACTTGCAGTTATAATTTTTTTTTTTTTTAGTTTCCTAATCTATCTAAATATTTTTCCCACCCCACACATGGACAACCATTCCCAGGCACCTGAGGCTGACCTGTCACCTACTCATTGGGTTTTCTTGTATATCCAGAGCAAGAAAACACTACGTGGCTCTGACATTTAGGAAATGATTATTCAGGATGTCTAGAAACATAGATGTTTAACCAGAACTTGTTACCTGCTAAACCTGTCCTGAATTGGAGGATTAAACTGGAGAGTGGGAAGGGTCTAGTCTGTTGAAGGAAATTTTGACCTCAAACAGATCTGACAATCAAAAGCTCTCCTTCTAAAGCACATGACCTCTCCACTACCCTTGAACCAAGTCTTACTCTTGAAGTAAGACTGGCACAAAACCCATGAGGTATTGCTATAAGATGCTTTATAAAATGCTTTATAAGATGCTTTATAAAAAAATAAAGCTAATAATAATAATAATTTTTAACAAGTTCACACATTGCATGACAGTTCAGGTTTCATCCTTCACCTGAGGAATGGCTCTTGAGCAGCTTCTCCATGTGTATAACATGATTGCATATTCCTGACCATCCTCCAGCATTTCATTCTGCAAGAAAGACACTCAATATAATTAGGCACTGGAATAAGAAGGGTTAAATCTGCTTCTCCTCCATCGTTCCAAACTTTTGTCCAAACAAATCTATTTCTATTATCAGAATATAGATCTACAAACACACGTATAACATAGAGCTGAATGATACACCACACATCACATCTCTAAAATACTATTACCACAATTCATAAGCTCAGCTGGCATCGAGTGTTGATCTGCTTGATGGCAGGAGGCTCTGCGGAGGGATCTGCACAGGTTGGATCCATGGGCTGAGGTCAGTGGGATGAGATTTGACAAGGCCAAGGACCGGGGTCTGCACTTGGGTCACACCAACCCCAGGCAGCACCACAGGCCTGGGGAGGAGTGGCTGGAAACTGCCTGGTGGGAAAGGAGCTGGGGGTGCTGGTGGACACCCGGCTGAACAGGAGGCAGCGGGTGCCCAGGGGGCCAAGGCGGCCAAGGGCATCCTGGCCTGGATCAGGAACAGTGTCCCCAGCAGGAGCAGGGAAGTGCTCGTGGCCCTGCACTCGGCACTGGGGAGGCCGCAGCTTGAGCCCTGGGTTCAGTTGTGGGCCCCACAGGGTAAGAAAGCCCTTGAGGGGCTGGAGCGGGTCCAGAGAAGGGCAACGGAGCTGGTGAGGGGTGTGGAGAAGATGTCTTGTGAGGAGAGGCTGAGGGAGCTGGGCTGGTTTAGTCTGGAGAAGAGGAGGCTGAGGGGAGACCTTGCTCTCAACAACTCCCTGAAAGGAGTTTGGAGTGAGGTGGGGATTGGTCTCTTCTCCCAAGTCACAACTGATAGGAAGAGAGAAAATGGCCTGAAGTTGCACCAGGGGAGGTTTAGATTGGATAGCAGGAAGAATTTCTCTACTAGAAGAGTGGTGAGGCCTTGGAACAGGCTGCCCAGGGAGGGGGTGGAGTCCCCATCCCCGGAGAGGTTCAAAAAATGTGCAGATGAGGCACTTCAGGACATGCTCTGGTGGGATGATCAGGGGTGTTTGGTGTTTCATGGGGTTTTTTCGTTTCTTTTTTTTTGGGGGGGGGGTGACAGTTGGACACTGTGATCTTAGAGGTCTTTTCCAACCATGACAATTCTATGATTACATGTACCAGGGCTGACCAGCTACTGATGACCATCTAGGGTATACTCCAACAACTAGAAAAAAAAATCCACTTATTCTAAAGTCATCTGTTTCAGCATCCAACCTAATCCTGGGAGAATCTGTATTGTCATCTTCACACCTATCAGATCACTAATCAACCGCTGCAGCAATTCTGCTTCCCCCATGACAAAAATTAGTATCTCCCCAGATCAGATTGAGTTTTGAGCTGTTCTTTCTTCCCAAAACTAAAGTCTGAGATTGATGAACATAAATAAAAATGCTAATTGCAGGGGTGAGGATGGTGAGGTGGTAGTTGGTTGGTTTTCTTCCTAAACTGGGGCGCTGCAGGTGGAATGGTCAAGGATGAACACAGGTAGAAAAATAGCCTTTTTTTACGTGTTAAAGGAGAGGTCCAACAAAATCCAAACAATCAAAACAGGTCAAGGAGTCACCAGAAAATTTTAAAAGGAAATTGGTGTAAATTTACATAATTTTCAGTAGTATGTAATGAGGTGCTTAATCTGTTCATTCCATCCTTTGTGAACTGGTGCTCCTGCTCTGGCAGGGGGGTTGGACTCCACGATCTCCAGAGGTCCCTTCCAACCCCTAGCATTCTAGGATTCTAACTGGCCTCTACACTTAAAGACACATTTTCCAAGGGTGCCACGAAATGACAAGTCCAGTGCAGAACAGTGTTTGCAGCCTGCAAGTTGCTCTGTACCCCAAACCAGCTACACCATCAGCAGAGATAGAAGCACTACCATGAAGTCCTACCTTCTATTGGGCAGCTGTTAAAAAACCACAGGATACCTTCCACAAAAGCATGACAGAAATCAGGGACATATACACATCTCAAGAAGGAAGCCAAAAAAAAAAAAAAACCTTCAACACCACTAAACTGATAAAGAAATAGTAGGAATTGGGAGGATGGAATGAAATTTTTCATTGGAATTACAGCAAAATACAACAAACTCATCTCAGAATAGTGGGAAAATGTGCAATGAAAGCAGGAAACTTTTGAGCAACACTGGTTGACCAAGAAGAAAGACAATTTTAAAGTTGTCAAGAAGCACACGTGAAAAAAAAAAGCCAAACGTCTTCATCTCATTGCCTCCTGGAAATGCTGTAGGTAATTTGGTTTCTGGTTTTCTGTGACTGCAATTGTTATAATGAACTGCAAGACATGGTTGAGGGAGGTTTTCCTCCCCCTCTACTCTGCCACACCTTGAGTCTTGAGTCCAGTTCTGGGCTCCCCAGNCGCCTTACCATGCTGGAATGGACTGTGGCCTGCTCAATGTATCTCGCAATGCCAGTAACAAATGCATTTCTGTCCTCAAAGTTAGTGTTGAAGTTTGGCTGCGGAGAAAACAAAATACAGAATTAAATCTTTGGTAGGGAAATGAACTTTTACATATATTTCAAACATAAACACACTGGTTTATTGGGGTTTTTTTAAGAAAAAAAAAGAAAAGCACACAGATTTTTTCTTAACAGGAATAGGAAATGGAAGAAGTCTTTTTCCTACGAGATACCTGGTAAAGCAGAGACGATGGGGGGGGTTCGATACACGGTTGCTGATCTGGCAACGGTAATTCTTCCAAGAGATCCACATTGGACAAGGCATCCTCCAGTGTTACTTGAGCAGTCATTTTGCACCTGGTTAAAAAAAAAACCAACAACATGCACACAAATATATATATATAAAAACATATAACTTTTTAGGTTTAATTTTCTCTGTAGAAAGTAAAAGAGGAATATGAAGAGGAGGGAACTTCTTCTGCTGTGGGAAACGTGCAGTTTCCCTTCAACCGCGATGGAAGGAAACCAGTCCAACTGAAATGCAGTTGGTGTCAGTCTACAAATTGAAAAAAAACACTTTTAGGACCAACCTTCTCCTCCTTACTTCTGAGTTGAGAGATGTTTCTCTTCCCCCACCACCACCCACCAGCAATACACCAAAACCCAAGGACGGGATGACCTCCAATGCTCGGTTTGGAGCCAATGTGTCTTCAAACCCTCACGTACATCTGCTACTAAAAGCCCATCTTGAGGAGGCCTTGCTGTCAAAAGGTGCCAGCGGTCTCCAGTGTTTCATGTCCATGAAGATGGACACCCAGATCCACACTGAGCAGTTAGGGAAGCCCATGGTAATCTCCATGCAACTCTTGACTGCTGGCACTGCCTGGGGTTTTCAACCATGAAGAGCAAACGGAAGAAATTTTAGAAAGAAAGCGTGGAGTGGGAAAAACTCAATAATCCACTTTTATACAATAATCTTTTCATACTCCTTGGTCAAGCAAAAATTCCTCATTTTTAAGGTAACATCTCTAATCACAGACTCACAGAATGGTAGGGGTTGGAAGGGACCTCTGGAGATCATCGAGTCCAAGCCCCCTGCCAGAGCAGGAGCACCCAGGGCAGGACACACAGCAACAGATCCAGGGGGGGCTGGAAAGTCTCCAGAGAAGGAGACTCCACCACCTCTCTGGGCAGCCTGGGCCAAAGAAGTTTCTCCTCCTGTTGAGGTGGAACCTCCTATGTTCTAGCTTATACATTTCACCACAGCGTTGCCAAAAGCTCACCACGAGAGAGCTGGGATGGGCTGCGGATCCCACCACTCGCTGTGCTTTCCATGACCTGGCAGAAAATGCTCCTCACTTTCTCTTAACCTAATTACGGTTTCCAGGGCAAAGTCCCACAGAAACAACAGCTTTAGCTCCAAGGAACGGCTCAGCTGACCAAAAAAAAACAACAAAAACAAAACCACCAAAACCCAAAGCAAAGGGAAGGAAGAAGCCAGAAGTGATTATCTGCCTTCAGAGCCCTCCCAAGCCAATGTCACAAAGCTACCGTACCGTGTACACAGAGAGCTCGATGAGAACTTTAAACAACCACCATCAGAAAGGTCCTGGGGCCTTTTGCTTCTTGAAACTCCAGTCCAAACCTCACTCACATGCTCAGACTCGAAGCATTTGTTAAAATAAATAAACAAACGCCCATATTGTGCAATTTGTGATCCCTGCCAAAAAAAAAAACCCAAGGAAGGACTGGCCTGACAGGAGCGCCGGCTGGCAGACCTGCGCTGGGACTCTTGCCCAACACCTGCCTACACCCAGCTCCAGCTCCATCACAAGAACCACAGTTATTCTCAAATTAGAGACCAGCAAAAAACATGGCAGCTTCTCTTCAATAAACAAACAAATGCCCCAAAAATTCCATGTCTCAGTAAAAGCCCCGTGAGGAGATCAGATTCCCACCAGTTTTATCCCAGAGGAAATGGGAGAGAGCTGCCAAGAAGTCAGAGCATTTCAAACAAACAACATTTTAATTTTTGGTCTGAGTATAAATCAGCTAAAAAAAGACACCACCACACTTTAAGCAGGACAGTTGACTGAGAGACTCCTTCCAACCCAACACTTTTCCTCCTCTTGGTCTCAGAAGCACCTGCTCCAGGATGTGCAGCGGTCAGATGGATGAGCCCATGGCCAACACTATGACCAGGTGGCCAAGAAGGCCAAGGGCATCCTGGCCTGGATCAGGAACAGTGTCCCCAGCAGGAGCAGGGAAGTGCTCGTGGCCCTGCACTCGGCACCGGGGAGGCCGCAGCTTGAGCCCTGGGTTCAGTTGTGGGCCCCACAGGGTAAGAAAGACCTTGAGGGGCTGGAGCGGGTCCAGAGAAGGGCAACGGAGCTGGTGAGGGGTCTGGAGAAGATGTCTTGTGAGGAGAGGCTGAGGGAGCTGCGATGGTTTAGTCTGGAGAAGAGGAGGCTGAGGGGAGACCTTCTTGCTCTCTCCAGCTCCCCGAGAGGAGGCTGGGGTGAGGCGGGGGTTGGTCTCTTCTCCCAGGTAACCAGCGGTAGGACGAGAGGAAATGAGCTTAAGCTGCACCAGGGGAGGTTTAAATTGGACACGAGGAAGAATTCCTCTATGGCAAGAGCTGTGAGGCCTTGGAACAGGCTGCCCAGGGAGGGGGTGGAATCACCATCCCTGGAGGGGATCCAAAAATGTGTAACCATAGCACTTCAGGCCATGGTTTAGTGGTCATGATAACATTAGGTAGATGGATGGACTTGATGATTTTGGAGGTCTTTTCCAACCTTAATGATTCAATGACTCTATAGCCCTCTCCCCAGCTGCACCACAGGACAAAGGGCCACAAAGCAGCAGTACCAAGCAAGCACCACACACGTGTGCTACAAAAAAAAAAACACTCCACCCGTGCTCCAAAAACCACAGCGAGAAATGTCTACCCATTCTACACCAAAAAATTTGAACACATGCAGTGATGGAAGCCGTGGATGCTCCATCATTGGATGTGTTCAAATCCAGGCTGGATGGGGCTCTGAGCAACCTGCTCTGGTGGGAGGTGTCCCTGCCCATGGCAGGGGGGTTGGAACCAGATGATCTTGAAGGTCCCTTCCAACCCAAACCATTCTAGGATTCTATGAAATTACTGCTCTTATCTGTCACTGACTCCAAGAAAACCATCAACATTCTCTCCCCAACGCACACACGTTCCTTCTCCTCCCAAAACGTGGCCCATTGAAGACTCAGGTCCCTGCTGCAGCAGAGAGCCGGGTATTCACAAAAACCAGGCTCCTGACTTGTGTTTCCTCAGCCCTACAAGGGAGTATTCTGAAGGCAAAGCCTTTAATCCCCACACATCCTGCTTCAGAAAATCCCTGCTCCCTTCCAACCCCTCCCACTCCATGATTCTATGAAAGCAAACCTACATGAGTTTGAGCCTCCATATTTACAGCCGCAGGACACACAGCAACAGATCCAGGGGGGTTGGAAAGTCTCCAGAGAAGGAGACTCCACCACCTCTCTGGGCAGCCTGCCCCAGGCTCCAGCACCCTCCCACCAAAGAAGTTTCTCCTCCTGTTGAGGTGGAACTTGCTGGGTTCCAGTTGGTGCCCATTGCCCCTCATCCTATCCCAGGGCACCACTGACAAGAGCCTGGACCCTTCTCCTTCACCCCCACCCTGCAGAGATCTGGAAGCAGGAATCAGATCCCCTCTCAGGCTTCTCTTCTCCAGACTCAACAGCCCCAGGGCTCTCAGCTTTTCAGGGTCAGAGGCACAAGCTGCGAAGCAGAAGCTCCCAGCCGCCCTCTGGGCCATGAAAAGGACGATGGGAAGGCACTTTTTCCCAAGGCCTTCAACATGATCTCCCAAAGACAGATCAGCATTTTTTTGCAGCAGGACAACACGAACAATTGGGTGCAGACAATCACCAAAGCCTTCTCATTTTAAGGTCGTTCGCTGACAGCTCCGCTTCGTAATTTTGCCCAAGGTACCCACACGTCTGGCGTTTCGTTGGCCAAGTCTGGGAGGTGTTTGGACTAGAAGACCTTGAAAGGTCCCTTCCAACCCAAACCACTCTACGATTCTAAGGTCAACGCTCCTCTTCAGCTTTTGACTCCAGTACCCAGCAAGACTTGAAAGAGGAAACAGCTCCTTCCTGACCAGCTTTGGCACGTCTGCAAATATTGCGAGAGCACCAGTTGCTCTTCCTCTTCGTCCCACTGCTGGGAGCAGTGGAGGCGTGACAAGGGCGGTGGCAGGAGGACAGCCGGAGCCCGGCCGGACTCACACCGCGTTAGCCAGGAGACAACGTCCCGCAGCCAAGTGCCACCAACCACATGGTCCTCGCCTGATACGGGAGTTGGGACCAGGAGAGATGGCATTTCCTTGAAGTTCGAGGTTTTTTCCCCTCCTTTCTTTCTGCTGTTGTTGTTGATAAAACCAGCTCCAAAAGACAACGGCTGTTTCTAACGCACAACGATGGAAGGCAGGCAAAATTAGAACTTGCTTTTTTCTCCCTAAGTCTCAGAGAAATTAATTTAAGAAAACTAAAATTCCCAAGACACAAAATTGGATGGTTTTGCCTCCTTAAGAGACGTTCTTACAGCTGAAATTAGCGGGCAGGTGAACTAACCCATAGATTCCTAGAATGGTTAAGGTTGGAAGGGACCTTGAAGATCATCCAGTTCCAACCCCCCTGCCACAGGCAGGGCCACCACCCACCAGAGCAGGTTCCTCAAGGGCCCCATCCAACCTGGCCTTCAACACTTCCAGGGAGGAGGCTCCACAGCTCCCCTGGGCAACCCCTGCCAGTGGCTCATCTGGAGAATTTCTTCCTGACATCCAGTCTAAACCCACCCTCTTCCAGCTTGAGTAATATTTTAAACAGATTCCTTTTTGGCAGAGAACGTAAAGAAACCTCAAAGACCTAACTGAAAAAAAATCATCTGCTTAAGAGTTCAACTAAATGTGAACAGATTTAAAACGCTGCAGTCATTTTAGGAATGCTATTTATAGTAGTATATTTCTAGAACTACTGATATTTATATACTTGGTAAATTTCCCCAAGCCGTGAGAATTATGTTCTTCCTAAATTCCTACAATGTTGTGTTTTCAGCCTTGTGTCTGTCTGGGATTTTCCAGGATGGATCTTCACAGGAGACGTGTGAGAATTACTTCTGAAATAATCCTCCTTTTTTTAATTTTTTTCCCCTTCTTTTTGCTATCTTTATATCACGACCCATCATTGCAGCACTGAAGTCGAAATGCATTCGCTTAAATTAAGATATTCTTCTTTTCCTTCAGCTCTGCAGGAGATGAGCACGAGGTGGGCCTGAGATAGGCTTGGAAAAGCTTGTGTTTCGGAGAAGCTCACTGAGCTTCTCACCTTGTTTAGTCTGGAGAAGAGGAGGCTGAGGGGAGACCTTCTTGCTCTCTCCAGCTCCCTGAGAGGAGGTTGGGGTGAGGTGGGGGTTGGTCTCTTCTCCCAGATAACCATCAAGAGGACCAGAGGAAATGGGCTTCAGTTGCACCTGAGGAGGTTTAGGTCAGATATTAGGTAAAAATTTTTTTCCGAGAGAGTGGTGAGGCCTTGGAATGGGCTGCCCAGGGAGGGGGTGGAGTCGCCAGAGTCCCCATCCCTGGACGGGTTCAAAAAATGTGCAGCTGTGGCGCTTCAGGCCGTGGTTTAGTGGTCATGATAATGTTGAGTAGATGCTTGGACTTGATCTTGGAGGTCTCTTCCAACCTAAATGATTCTGTGATTCCGTGAGCTGCCTCTGGCACATTTTGTCCACGTGACAAACCAAACCAAACAAAACCCCTCACCACACCTTGAAGCTCCTTTAGCATCATTTATATTTTTGATTTAACTTTCAAGTTGGATTATTCCTGAAACCTACTGAGAGACAGCAGGTTTGCCCATCTTTTTTTTTTTACACGTCGTAATTCTGTACCATTGTTCTCCGTCACGTCACTGCACGGTACCGGTGCTCTGCTCGCAACCCCGCTTTGGAATTTTAGAGGAAACGACGGTCAATCCCAGTTGAGACACAATTTCCACATTTCAATCTTTACAGAATAACGTCAAAGTCTTTGCAATAGATCTACATTCTTAATTCCAAGCAGATAGAAAAAAAAAAACAAAACCAGCTAGTATGCATCTTCCTATTTTAGGCTTCGGATTATTTGGAAAATAAACATATGAACAGGAGCAAATTATGGGGAAAAATCTTTTGGACTGAAAAAAATAGAAAAGTGATCAGAAGAAATAATAATCAAAAAATAGAAGTTAAGGACTGAGAAAGTAGAGAAAAGAGATTAACTTCAGAATCACTGTGAGAGGGAGAACTGCTCTAACACCACTCAGCTCTTAAGATCAACAGTAAAAAAACAAACAAACAAACAAATCAACCCTAAAACTCCACATTTTAGGGAGTTAAGTAGCTCTATAAAAACTCTGGAGTTTAAGATTGTAGGGAGTTAAGTGGCTCTATAAAAACTTTGGAGTTTAAGATTGTAGGAGTTAAGCAGTTCTACAAAAACTTTTGAGTTTTGAAGACTGTAGGGAGTTAAGTCGTTCTATAAAAAGTTTTGAGTTTTGAAGATTTCTTCCAGTGACGGTGAGATTATTTACCACCGAGAAGATGAAAAGCTAACTCAGGCACTCAGTCTATAAATAGCCAACCCAGGAAAGCGATGCTGGGTGACAAGAAGTGGTTCTCTTACGCACACAATCCAACGGATGGAACTTGTAGTCAGCAACCAAGCTAAAAAAAAATAAAACAAAAAAAAAAAAATAAAAATCAATAAATATGGGCAAAGTAAACGAACTTAAGTAACTGCAGGCTTCTTGAAACCTTGCTAGAAATGCAGAAATTGCCACACGGTTCCTCTTCTGCCACAATCCTTTGGCCAGGATCTCCCCAGAAGTGGCCTCAAAAGGCCTTAACAATCTATCCAGCTGAGCCTGGAAAAGATGTCGGTTCTCAAAATAAAAAGTTCAGCCCCAAGTTTGATGATATCTAAGTACAGATGAAAAATAAAGCCCTTCACCGCAAAAATTATCAGATTAATTCTATGGCTGGATTAGACAAAGTCCGGAGATGATGATGAGGATGGTATCATCACAAAATCTTCAAAAATAAATAATCAAAGAGTAAACTGAGTATCATAAACTCTTCATTTTTGCAAACTCTAACCACGGGGACTCGAACTTTACCACTCTTGGGTACCACCATATTAAATATAGATCTTTAAAAAAAATAAATTCATAATTTCTCCAAAGCTTATCAGAAAATGACAGAATGGTGGGGGTTGGAAGGGACCTCTGGAGATCATCGAGTCCAACCCACCTGCCAGAGCAGGAGCACCCAGGGCAGGACACACAGCAACAGATCCAGGGGGGCTGGAAAGTCTCCAGAGAAGGAGACTCCACCACCTCTCTGGGCAGCCTGGGCCAGGCTCCAGCACCCTCACAGCAAAGAAGTTTCTCCTCCTGTTGAGGTGGAACTTGCTGGGTTCCAGTTGGTGCCCATTGCCCCTTCTCCTGTCCCATCCTCCTGACCTTCCCTCCTTTAAGTATTTCATGTATTTTCAGTCATTTTAACAAGCTCCAAGAAAACCCGAAGCTTCAAAGCCGCGTACATCCACTCAACATGCCGACAGTTACGCTTTCAACAGCCTGAAACAGTTCAGGGAAAACATCTCCCGCGGCCGCCGTCACCGCAGGGCAAGTTGCCACCACTCCAGAGGAGAGGTTGGGGCCCCTGGTCACAAAGGGCTGGATCAGCAGTTCCAGGCTGCTGCTCTGAGCTGGGATCAGCAAAGCCTGACCTGCTCGAGCCCAGTTTCTCTCTCTTTCTCTCTGGTGGAATTGCAGAAGTGAGGCCAGAAGAGATGCTGCAGCACAGCCCACCTCCTGCTGCCACCCAGGACAACCCGAGCTCTCGAAACCAGCACCACGCGCAAGTGTTCGTGTGAGAGCAGAGCCCGAGGAAGAAGAGGTGTTTGGGGAGGTTCAGGGAGGAAATTTTGGTAAGAGCACGCCCTACGGAACCCAAAAAGATCTCAGAGGGATATTTGTAGAGCAGAAAAAAATAAAATATCTCATATCCAAAAATATGGAGAAGGATCGTGCCAAAGAGTGAGGTAATTAAAGGGGAGTTGAAATGGCTAATAAATAATTGGGGAGTTGCAGAAATTTGAGAATATTTTACAACTTTGCAGATGAGAACATTATTTCATTGGACTGCAAACAAGTGCTAGGAAGGGATGTCCTGAGCCTTTTCAGAGGACGCTGGACACATTTTTTCCAGTTTACTTTTAACTTTTCTCCCATTTTGCTTTTAACTTTCCTTCCATTTCCCTTTTAACTTCCCTTCCAGTTTGCTTTTAACTAGAGGTATTTCAGCTCCAAGCACTTGCACATCTCCTCAGGCTCAAAACAAGACTAAAGAAGGAAGTCTCGCTGTGCTTTACGCGGCACTTCCTTTGGCACGGCCTCTCTTCTTTCCTAAGTCTGCAAAATCATCTTTGAACCTTAAGTTAAAACAAAACCAGAAGCTCAGCAGAGATAGCAAAGAGTGTAACTGCCGTGCGATCCAGGAATTAGGTGTCCACAGCAGTTGTTTTGTCATGGAATCACAGAACAGGAGGGGCTGGAAGGGACCTCTGGAGATCATCAAGTCCAACCCCCCTGCCAGAGCAGGAGCACCCAGGGCAGGACACACAGCAACAGATCCAGGGGGGTTGGAAAGTCTCCAGAGAAGGAGACTCCACCACCTCTCTGGGCAGCCTGGGCCAGGCTCCATCACCCTCACAGCAAAGAAGTTTCTCCTCCTGTTGAGGTGGAACATCCTATGTTCTAGCTTGTACATTCTCTCTTACACATTTGTCTCTTTAGAACAGGCATAAATAAATAAATGGATAAATACAGCAAAACTTACCCTACTTCACAGGACAGAATGTCATGAGGAAAATCAGGAAAAACTCTACATACAACATTAAAGGAGGGTTCTAGAATCACAGAAAGGCTTGAGTTGGAAG
>VWZK01007263.1:0-29267 GCA_013396935.1 Baryphthengus martii
AGTACAGTAAACAAAACAATACTGAAAATGAAAAATTATGCACACTGGAGAAGATAATTCTGTTTTTTTCTAATGTGAGCATAGAAGAGGAGCTACTACTGGCAGTTAGTAACTACCAGTTGTTAACCTTACTACTTAGGTAAAGATATTGTAATTATAACAAATAGTTCTATGAAAATATTAGCTAAAGTGTAAAGAGTAAAAAAAAAAAAAAAAGAATGGAAAATAAACCCAAAATTTTTTAAGAATGAGGAGGAAAGGAAAAGAGAATAAAATACTTCTGATCCTCATATCCCCAAATGGATAATACTTGAAAAGAAGCAAAGGGCAGCAAGGATTATCAAAGATATACAAACACTTCTGTACAATAATTGACCTTTAAACCTCAGGCATGTAACATAAGTCTGTAAAATCAGGGATTGCAAGAAGAAGGTGAATAAGGAAGGAATGTTTATTGTTTGTCTTAAAACAAAATGAACTTAAAGGACTGAAATAATCGACTGGAAATTCAAAACACGAGATATGCTATCACTGTGGTCATAGTTGAATTCTGTGCATGCAGGAAAACGATTATCTCAGTTTGCATAAGCTCAAAACATTTCTCCCAATTCATGGGAGGAAAAAAAATTCAAGAATGATTCAAGGCAATAACAGCTGGCTAATGGAGAATATAAGTATATCTGAAAAATATAACAATACAGTTGCCCCTTGCCACAGACTGGTGTCAAAATTAAGGTATAGAACTAGATGTAATTTTTTCCTGATGTAGTATGACTGCTTTCACACATTATTACAGTACGTTTAAGCCATTATAGTGTTATTTCCCAATCTCTGTTTCCAGGATTGCTTCCTGTATCGTCCTCTACTAACGTATCATCATCCTTGCTTTATTTTCTTCTTCTTCTCCTAAGCTACTGCATTTAATTCAATCTTTACAGCTGTCTCATTTTCAACTTCTACTATGTATTTACTAATATATGTGTGGTTTATGTATATATATGGATACACATATATGACATACATTAATTATCTACATACACACATCGCATATACACTACAGTGTGATACAAACTTACACAAATACAACTATTTTTAGTAATTTTCTACTTGGTTTGAGGGACATTTTCCTATCATTAGGAACTACTACGTAGTTGAAAGATAACAGGTGGTATGGTTCAGTTCTGAATTTTAATGAGGAATTCATACCCTTCTTATACGAACTACTGAAATTTCAAGTGTCAAGAAAATAACTGAGAAAAACAAAACCTTCAGTCATAAGATGGTTTTGGATGCAGTTGCAAATCTTGACACTGATTGGAAGCAGAGCATTTTCCCTTCTGGCAAAATACTACTGCTCCAAAATAACAACCATAAATGTCAAGGAGATTCTTCCAGCTTCCCGTAACAAAATTTGTCGTAAATCCTGACAAGACATACAACAGAGCTGGTTTATGACTTTCTTGTTTTATGATACAGTCAGGTCTATCTACAACTGAGACTCTAGGCCAGTATTTTAAAAAACACACATGTATTTTTATGGCTCAAAAATGTTTATTATAATCTGTAGGTAGAATGAAAGACAATACACTTACTCCACTGACTCTAGACACATGACATCTAAGTGCTTGCTGCAGCAGAAAAAAACGACCATTGTTTCTTTTCCAGGTGGCTGTAGCTTTCCAATTCTTTTTACTAGCTCCAACTTAGCCCTAAGGTATGTGAAAGTTGCATGTCATAAATGGGTCTGTAAAAACTCCTTTCAAATAGATCAAACTATTTTTTCTTTTAGAAATATCATTCATAGGTTGATGGACATAGTCACATGGACAAGGCCATCCTAGAGTAGTTGTTACGGTCAGCCACCTTGGGTTTTCAGTTAGTTTGTGTTGACTGGGGGTGATAGTACATAAAGCAGCACACTAGAGCAATGAGACATAGCCAATGCATATTTTCCAGCTCTAAAGATCTGTTTTTAAATTGTGGTTTGTTGTTTTGCCTGTTCAGTGGGTTTATATTTTAACACAATATAGAAGAAAAGGTAAGCATGTCAGTAGTAGTCAGTTTGAAAATGCCAAAAACTTAGCTTCCCTAGCAGAATTTTGCAACTTTTTCTCCAGTTGAAAGCCTGAATTTTCACTTAGGGGTAAATAGCTTACACATGATGCTATTAATAAAGCAGTTGTTTTGTTCTGAAGTAACTTACACCAACATTAATTCCAAAAACAGCATTGCTGTCTCACAAGATAACCCCCAAAAACAACGGAAAATGCACTAACATAGTGAGTGACTAAGTTCGTAAAATCATGTATAAAATTCTATTCTAATGGATTTATTCACAGTACAGTGAGAAGCTAAAGGGTTAAGAAATTGTAATCCCTTTCATTTTTGTTACCCATGCAAAAATGTAGTACTTCTACTTCTATACTAACTGTTATATTCTCTGTTCCTTATGATTTACAGTCTTATGTCACCGTATAAGAAATTTTACCTTACATTTAGCTTTAATTGACTTGAATTTTTGCTGGGCAGTTGAGACATCAGCATTTCCAGGACAAAACAAGCTTTCACTCTGGAAGTCTTGGTCAACAGAAAGTCAGCTGCCATGATGGCTGTTTGTTGAGTATTACTTTACAGACTGAATTATTTGTTTGACTACTTGCATGGTGCTGAGGTAGAGTGGTAAAGTATTTTCTGATTGCAAGTTCCCTTTCTAGTACTCACAGAAAAACAAAACATGTTTTTCATCATCATAAAACTAACAGTAGGAGAAAAAGCACTATTAGTCAGAAAAATGTACTGATGAAACATGAATTTGAAGGTTAGCTTTAAACCTTCTCAATTCTGTCAGTGTAGCAGCTTCAAGCACAAGAATTTTTGATATTTTACATTGGTAAGTATCTGCTGCTAAGTACCTAATAAAAGTCACTGATTAGCTTGTCATGAAGGAAAAGATTAAACACCATTTCTTTGATTTCTCAATTCCAACATAATTTCAGCATTTAGATTACAATTTTCCTTTCTCAGGTTCAACCTATGGCTCTGAATGAGAGCCATGGTGAATGCATTTGTATCTACTGTCTATTTGAAAGTAATTGGTGGCCTGCCATGTTGCAATTCAGCACTTTAAATCTCAATAGGCACTAAGCTATTTTTTATTTTTATTGAGGCTATTATTATTATTAGTGGCAACTGAAGGAACATGAGGAATATGTGCACAGAAGTTGGTAGCTTGGCACTAACAAGGAAGAAACTGCAGGTGATGACATATTTTTGAAACAGCTGGGAAGCTTACTTATTCAAAGCTCTCAAAAATAAATAAGAGATAATCATTTAACTATGCACTTACGGTAAATGACTTTTGGGAAAGAAGTATGAGCATATTACATCAAAGATTTATAATCCTTATTTTCATAATTTAATCTGCAAGTTTTTCCATTTGAAACAAACAGACTCAAAGAACAGGACAGGATTTCCACATTGGAAAACGGCCACAATTCTTTGCACTCTGGTGTGTGAGGTATTGCTTATTTCAGAAACCCACCTTCAACAAACAGAAATACACACATAAAACCCACAAATTCCTGTTTCCTCATTACAGCTATAACCATGGGGGGGAAAAAAAAAAAAAAAAAAAAAAAAAAAAAGAAAAAAAAAAGTGACATGACATCTGTGGTTTGTCCTTTGGTTCATGCAGCTCCATCTCTGTCAGCCTGTTGCGAATGGGCGTTGCTGCTGCTGGGATACGGGAGACGGAGTGGGCTCCACTCTCCTCTACAGTCACAGGACAGATCGTATCTATGACACTGATAGTTAATTACAAGGTAATGATAACCACTTGATAACTTATTAAAATAGTGGATTACATGACCTTCTGTAAGCATCTACAAGACTGAATAATATTAAAAAGGTGCTGTGGAAGCAGAAGCAAGTTGTAGGCTGCTAAGGATGGCTTATTATACGAAAAGATGCATTATCTCTATACATTAATAAATCATTAGAATTCTCTAGACTATCTTAAGAGAAAGATAAACAACTTGTTTACAAGAGCCATATCTGAAAAGAACTTTCTTCCAATACTAATGTTCTCATCTTAACTGGGATAGGCAAGCAGTGATAGCCTAGCAGTTATAGATAAACTTGACAGACTTAGGGTCATGATATTTTAATGTAAAATAGGCAGGCATTTTTTCCTGTGTGCCATTTTGCTAGAAAATCTTGTACGTCCTGAAAGTTGAAAAATACTTTTTTACTTCATTAGCTCTTAATATCTTTATTACTCTAGCAAAGACAGGAAACAAATTGACCTCAGACTTTACTAAGTCTTTCTAGGACTCGTGACCTACATATTGCTGTTTCATTTAGTATATGGTTCAGATATATTAAGGACTCTATTCAGTATACCAAACAAAAGAAAAAGAGAGACTATGTTTAGATGAAAGTATCTCATTTTCTAGCACTAACTGTGGAGTTTTTTTAACTCCATGCACAAATATACCAGAATAGAAATTCTGCCTAAATACCAAAATATATAAATCTAATTTGTAGGAAAAAAACCCAAAAGCAGACCAAAACAAAGACAAAAACACCAAAAATTATGCAAGTTGCATAGCCAATCTTCAATGATGCTGGAGATGCTGGAGATGCTGGATGAATTCTGCACAAAACACGCAATAATATATGCACCACAGTCACCCACTAATGCATCATCCATTTTGCACAAGAGATTTCAGGTTTTAGGACACTACCAAGAGCTGCTTCTTCACTCACCTTTATTGTTTACTACCAATATGCTCATATTGCAGAGGCAAAATTACTATAGCCTCCCAGGGGACTTCAAATTTCAGCTAAGGCCATACTCCAAGGAAGCTTTCTTGATTTTCAGATTTTGGACAAATTGCACGAGAATGTCCTTCTACGTATAGCATTCTCCTTAGGACTCCCTGACTCCCAAGACACAATATCTCTGCTTGATGAAATTATCCAAGAGTAGTACTGCATGTACAATGGCCATATTTGTACTTAAGAGTTCTGGCATTGTTTAATATCATGTACCCCTAAAAGTGGGTAATATTTTATCTCAGAATTCCATCTTTAAAGGTTTTGCACCAACATACCAACATAACTTGCTGTCTTTTAATCAACACGCTCCCAAAGAGTTAAAGAAAACCCACAACATTTTAGAAGGTCTGTTGCTATTATACTTTTACTGATGTAAGAACTCAGCAGTTTTAGAGCTGGAGGAGGAGAAAGAAAAAAGATTGACTAGCAAAATAAAACAAAAAAAATAGTGCTTCTTTCATCTACCATCTTGGCTATCTTTCAACACTTACTTACAGATTCTTTCTCCTATTCTTGTATACCTCATGCTTCTTGAATTTTCCACTTTCTGAATTTTGTATTCCTCTCTCATTTTTCTGTCCTCTGTATTCGTCTCCTTACCTTCTTTTTCCATTTCTCTTCTTCATTGGTTTGCAGTTAACCTTAAGGCCTTCTTTAAGACTATAGCCTTCCCTCATGTCAGTTCCCCTGTTATAGTTGAATTATCAGGTAACAGACAGAAGCAGCAACAAATGCCAGCCAGTCTGGGAATGGCAAGAATGAGTAAGATATTTTTGTTACCAAATGCACAGAAACAATTTCAAACAACCAGAAAAAATGTAAAGAAACAATATTCCTTAATCACAGAGAAACATTAAGTTAATATTAATAGTTATTTGTAGCAAAATAACTTTATTCTTTGTTCAACTTTAAACATGATTTCAACCTGATGATGCTCTTTTCAACTTACTGTCACCCCACATGCTCTGCGCCCACTGGTTTATTTATGTTCAGTGTTTCCAAATCCGACTGTCATTATTATTTAAAGGTTACATTCGTGTTTGCTGTTTATCCTCTTACAATTTAAGCTAACTCAAAAATATTACTCTGAATGATGCACTTTTTTTCTTACATTATTGCATTCAGAAAGTGCTCATTTTTTTCAAAAAAATGTGAGTGGTGAAATCTTTGCCCTTACTTTTTTGGCCTCAGAATACAAGCTTTAGACAAAAATGCTCACCCTCCCCTCCCAATATGGGCTATTCACCATTCCACTCTGTGACATTCAGTGTTAAAATGTTTTTTACGACTTGGTGTGTTCTACTGCATGAAGAACCGTTAACGGTTTTGATTGATGTTTTGAATCAAATTATACTGTTACTACAGAGGGGTTGAGTGTTTCCAAACTCATTCTCTGTAAAATATTCTCCATTCATTTTTGCTCTAATACGATGACATGATTATTTAAGGCATGACTTTTCTATGTTAGCCTTTTTATTAGATGCAGGATATATATATGTATATATACATATTTGTATGCATATATCAAAAATTAAAAACCCCTAGCTTTTCTCATAAGAGGCTGAAAAACTAGCAATTGTAATGAAATGTATAGTCATGCCCCAATTTTACTGTTCCCATGCTGAAGTCAGCACATAACAGCTCATACAGTGGAGAATGCTGAGATGCCAACTTGTCAAAGACTAAATCAGGGATTATCTCGGTGATGCTTCTGTTTCTTTGAACAAGACTCCCTTGATGCTTGACCGAGTTGTTGTTTAGTTACATTTTTCCATGTCTATCTGTCAATCTCTTTCAGAATATAACACACTATAGAGTTTTGTGAGACTTCGAAGATTGTGATTTTTGCATCTTTCCTCGCATATTATGGAAATCACAAATTATCTCTACATAAGGTATGCAGTCTGGGCTATATTATTATTATTATTATTATAGTAGCTGTCATAAAAACTACAGAGTAAAACATGAACTCATTATTCCTTCCTATTTTGCATGACAAGAATTGCAATTCTGCAGTGCTCCATGACGCTACCACAGAGTTGCATTTACACTATACTTCACATCAATACATATTTTCAGGATAAAGCTTAAAAATACATAGAATTATAAGAATCATAGAACGGTAGGGGTTGGAAGGGACTTCTGAAGATTACCGAGTCCAATCCCCCTGCCAGAGGAGGATCACCTAGGGCAGGCCACATAGGAACATATGCAGGTGGGTTTTGAAAGTCTCTAGAGAAGGAGACTCCATAACCTCTCTGGGCAGCCTGTTCCAGGGCTCCGTCACCCTCACAGTGAAGTTTTTTTCTCATGTGGAGGTGGAACTTCCTGTGTTCCAGTTTGTGACCATTGCTCCTCGTCCTATCACAGGGCACCATTGAAAAGAGACTGGCCCCTTCTACTTGACACACACCCTTCAGATATTTGTAAACACTGATAACATCCCTCTCAGTCCTCTCTTCTCCAGACTAAACAGCCCCAGCTCTCTCAGTCTTTTCTCAGAAGAGACATGTTCCAGTCCCTTAATCAGTTCCATAGCCCTCCATTGGACTTTCTCTAGTAGTTCCCTGTCCTTCTTGAACTGGGGAGCCCAGAACTGGACCCAGTACTCTAGATCTGGTCTCACTAGGGCAGAGTAGAGGGGCAGGAGAACCTCCCTTGACCTGCTGGTTCTTAATGCACCCCAAGATGCCATTGGACTTCTTGGCCATAAAGGCACACCGCTAGCTCATGGATAACTTGTCCACCAGCACTCCCACATCCTTCTCTGCAGAGCTGCTTTCCAGCAGGTCAGCCTCTAACCTGTACTGGTGCAGGGTGTTATTCCTCCCCAAGTGTAGGACTCCACATTTGCCCTTGCTGAATCTCATTAGGTTCTCCTCTGCCCAGCTCTCCAGTCTGTCCAGATCTCACTGAATGGCAGCACAGCCTTCCAGTGTATCGGCCACTCCTCCTAGTTTTGTATCATCAGCGAATTTGCTGAGGATACACTCTATCCCTTCAACCAGGTCATTGAAGACTGGACCCAGTACGGACCCCTGGGGAACACCACTAGCTACAAATCTCCAATTGGACTCTGCACCACTGATCACAACCCTCTGAGCTTTATTGTTTAGCCAGTTCTCTCTCACCTCACTGTTGCCTCTTCTAACCTAGACTTCCTGAGCGTACCCATGATGATGTTATGGGACACAGTGTCTCCTCCAGAGCACGGGAAGAAACAGATATGCAAATGAAGTGGCATCATTCTCCACTCATTCTGCACCCAGGAAAGACTTATTATAAACTTGAGTCATGCCTTCATACAAGCCACACCTTCCTCTGATATAACAACCTGTTACATTTCATATGATTTCTAGACCATTGTCCTTCCACACGGTTTGTTTGCTTTTGCAGAGGAAAGAAAACCGTTTCCTTTATAGAAATACAATCCAACAGCTTTTCTAAGCGAGATAGGATCAATGTTCTTTTTCTTACGTATGCACTATATAGATTTTTCAAATGCACCGAGATCTAGATGACATTTCTCTATCAAAATTGTAATCATGTGAGTTTTAGTACTTTTTTACTTGAGTTATAATGGCCTTGCCAGTGAATCTGATGCTTTAGTAGACAAAATGTCATCCAAGTACATTGGAGAATAAATCATACCAGCCAACCCTTCTGATGAGTAGATGGAAAGTCAGTGGATTTAACAATACATTGATTAAAATGTCCTTCTGATGGAAAAGGTGTAATATAATATATCAAAAGAACACAGCAATTTTTTACATAGCCTGATATCTCATGGAAAGCTCAGTTTCTATTACAAGTTTGTGGGGTTTTTTTTGTGCTGGGAGTAGGTATTGAGAGAGTCCAGTGCTGAAAATGGTCAATAAGGTGCATTCATTCCTGCTAACCCTTATTTTGCTCTCATTCTAAGGTGGGGGACCATATGTATGGTATTTAAAGTATAATGTAAAAAATGTAAAAAAAAAAAAAAAAAAAGAAAAGAAAAATGACATGGTTTTATTTTTTTGTTTGTTTGGTTTTTGTGTTTGTGTTTTTTTGTGTTTGGTTGTTTTTGTATATCATGTCTAAATGTGATAAACCTAAATAGGGGAGATTTCAACTGTACTTAAGTTAAAAAATTCCCCTGTGAAGATAATGAAGCTCTGGATCAGGTTATCCAGGGAGGTTGTAGAATATCCATCCTCAGAGGTCTCCAAGACCTGACAAGACAAAGCCCTGAGTGACCTGGTCTGAAATTCAGTATCGTCATTACTCTGAGCCTCTGGTTGAGAAAAAGTTGGGCAAGAGACTTCTGTGGTCTCTTCTATCCTGAATGATCCTACGATTTGTCAATGAAGTAAGGTGTTCAGATCATTATTCATACCATTATATCATTATATGGCAAGAAGTCAATAGTTCAGCATGGCATCAAGGATGAGCTGCTGTAAGTTTGGACCGCACAAAAGAAAGCTTTTACCAATAACAACATTATCACATTTCTGTCATTCTGCATTTGTAAATTCTTGTTCTATTTTCCTAGCACTTTGATTCCAGACCCACCTCCACATCATGATTTTAATGTTGTATACTCTCGGAACCAGATGATTGTTTGTCTATTTAAAAAAAAAAAAAAAAAAAAAAAAAAAAGTTATACTGATGTTTTTACAGTTTTTTGAAAAAAAAAACCAAACAACAATCCAAACAACACTATAAAACCACTGTCTCTTGTCCTAGGGGCATGTGGTGATAGAAGAAGAGGCAATGGTTTTAAACTAGAGCAGGGTAGATTTAGATTAGACTTTAGGAAGAAGTTCTTTACTCTGAGGATGGTGAGACTCTGGAATGGGTTGCGCAGAGAAGTTGTGGATGCCTCATCCCTGAAAGTATTTGAGACCAATCTGGACAAGGCTCTGAGCAACCTGGTCTAGTGTGAGGTGTCCCTGACCATGGCAGGGGGTTAGAACTAGATGATCTTTAAGGTCCCTTCCAACTCAAGCCATTCTATGATTCTATGATTCAAAATAAAAAGAAAATAGAGATACATTGGGTATTTATCTAGTATGATGCTTTTTGTGATGATTTAAAATAAGTTGGGAAAATTCCTGAGATCTGATGGTTATATATTTGCAGACTTACATGACTGCAACACAGTTAGATACCAGACTGTTTTCCAAAATGCCTAATTGCAGACTTTTTTCATGCTGTAAGGTTTGGATCAAACATCCAAGAAATACTGTTTCTTGGCTTCATGTCAATCCATTGAGATTTGATGAAGTATTGTAGTATTTTTCACTTTCACAGATGAGGAAAGGACATGATCATGCAGCTAAATATTAAATTATAATGCAGCTATTAAAGAAATAAAGATTTTTGAGAAATGCTTTATTTTTAAGGATTTCTCTTTGTAACCATAATACCTTTTTTTTTTTTTTTTTGCTCACCCATCCTAAAAAACTCTCTATGCCTGCACTACCTCCTGACTGGATCTAGAGATGCTTTTGTGACAGGAAAATAGCTTTTCCCTTCTTAGCGGAGATAAAAGACTGTTCCAATGTGCTGCCCAACAAACAATAGGAAAGAGAAAGCCTGTAAATGTATTACAGAAGAAATTCAGAGTCTATTAGCAGAGGAGCAAAGACTATGACCCTAGAAAGATGAAGAAATGCTTGGCAAACAGTTCATTTGAAAAAGAGAACACAATATCAAGAGTATAGGTAGTCACCTAAATTCTCCTCTTTGAAAGCATGGTATCTGCACTATTTCTTCTTTTCTCCAGATAACCTGGATAATTTCTAAAGACACACGCCCCACATACACATATATAAAACCCTGTGAAAGTGATTATTGTCGATGGGTAACCTTATTTTTAGATCCCTGAGATAAAAGATCCTTGGTCTCCTTCCACCTTAATTCACTTACTCGTGGTCTTTCTTGTGTAAAATTATAGTGCCTGTGTAACAGCTGGGAATTTTTTTCAGATTTGCTAGTGCTTAGGAAGTGTCAGTGTCCCTGATTTCAGTCACAAAGATAAAAGAAATTTGTAAACGGGGTTTATAAAAATCAATGTAATTCTAAAAGACCTTTCTCTAATTTGTGTCATAACAAGCAGAAAATAGTTTACATCAAAATAGCTTTTGTATGTTACTCATAAGAAAGATGGAAAGAGAGGGAAAGGCCACAGAACTGTAGAGGATCTCAACTGCAACTTTACAGCTGCATGTCGTCAGATAGAGTGGAACTAGGAGAAGAGATATTTTGATAAATGAGAAATTTTCTATCTCAAGATGCTCTTGGATAAGGATGACTCTGCAGCCCTGTTGCCAAAATTGGCAGATAAGCAACAAAGTTCTGTGGCAGCTCATATATGCAAATGACAAGCAAACTTAATTTAATGCTAGAGAAATGTCAGCACCTATATTTGGCCCACAGTCCAAAAAAGATGTTGAGCAATTATTTTAAAATTTAGCATGCACTGGCAATGATCTAATCCTTTTAAATATTTTACTTTCCACGCTGTATATGTTCCTAAAACATTTATAATTGGTTAAGATTTTCAATGAGTTAATATAGAAATAGTAGAGATTAAAACACATCAATAATGACCAAATTTTACTTTACCTCATTTAAAACAGTATGTAATGATGTAATAATAAGAGCAATACAATAACAGTATTTCTATTACACTCTAACTGAATTGCAGAAAAAAACCTGTCATGAAGTTAAGTTCATCCACCAATTTCTTAAGTAAGTACAATCTATTTCTGAAATGAAAATTCAGAGTGAGGTAAGCCGAAATTTCTCAGTTTAATTTGGCTAATATTTCTTCAATAGTAGTCTAAAGGCAAGGCCTCAACTTGCCTAAATCTGAACACTCATCTGACATACACTGCTGAGTAAATCCGGTACAGAATACATGCGCTTTCTAGGACAATGTCCTAAAATTCAGGCTTATTCCTGACTGCACTTGACCTATACATCCTCCACATAAACCATTCAAATATAAATGTTAATACTTTTCCACTACTTTATTGGAAGCTGCTGCTGGGATTCAGTCTTCTATTTTTATATATAAATGCACATATATATATCCTATTCAGTGTTCACTAAATCCTGGTTAATATCAGTCTGAATGGTAATATCCTTGTTTTCATAGTAGTCAACACCAAAACAGGCCACATATACTTCCTTAATGCAAGTTTGCAGCATCAAAAACTCTTCAAAATTACCTTTTTTTTTTCCAACAAATGTATCGTGGACATTCAATGAGAGGTCAAAGGCTGCTTGATGTATAGGTATCTGTACAAATGAATGGTAAATTTTGCACCAGTTGTTTACCTAAGTGTAACAAGGGCTGAGGAGAGCTTTAAGGAAAAGGAGTTTCTGCTCTGCAACTTTAGGTTAGCAGATAGGTAGAAATAGCAAGACTAGTAGCAGGATGATAGGAACAGTGCAACACTGGCACACACCACAGAAATAACAGAAATGACTAGAATTACAATATTAAAAACAAAGAAGTTTGTGGGTTTTTAAAGAACAATCATATCTTTTTCTTTATTTTTTTTTTCCAATTGATAACTGATAAGAAGGAGAAGTTCCCTAAAAGAAGTTATCTCCTGATAAGCTATGAAAAAGGCTATACTGGGGAGATGTGATTCTCAATCTCATAAGACTGATAGGAGATGGTGAGGACACTGTGTTAGAGAAGTCATCCATCAGTCCACAGGTCCATGTTTGTAGGCTCTACAGTGAGGTTGATAATGGAATGAAAAAGGGATTAGTTTTAATTATCCTAAGGGAGAACTCCTTTTGTACTACATGAGAAGCAACAGCAGGGTAAAAGAGAGGAGACACCAGACTTTTGGACTGCCACCTGCTTGGAAATTTTCAGCAGTTTTATATTAATTGACATGTGAAACTATTACAATGAAGGGAAAAAAAAAACCAAAAACCTAGGAGAAAGTTCACACAACTTGTGAACCACTTTGCTTTCTTCTTTTTTTTTTCCCTTGCAGATGAATTTTGCATATGACGTAAGCAAGATCAGTCTCAGCAAGAGGTACTTTCTGAGAGGCATTTCAAAGATCTTATAGGTCTTATAGAAGAATGCATTTGTCATTGAAAAATGAAAGGATTTTACTTTAAAGGACCAAAAGAAATTAGTAGTTTCACTATTCATGAGAATTCTGCTCTAAGCAAAGGTTTCTAGCTTATTTTCAGCACAAGAACTCCCACTAATGTAATATTTTTTTTATAGACTTCATACTGAAAACCTAATAGCTTCACTGTTAGTCTTCCAAAATCTCCTTTGTGCAGCTGAGCTATTTTTCAAAATCAAGCCAAAGCCCTAGAGACCACTTCTGAACTCCAAAATACCTAGTTTCTTATCAGCTTCTTTCTTCTTGATACAGGTTTGCACCAATTTTTACACTCAGCTTGTTCCTTATACAACCTACTGTTTGAGAAGGTTTTGGCATAAAATACAGCTCAAGAGGAAATAATGTATATTAAAAATGGCAGGGATTTAGCAGACATGAAAGGACTGCACTCACTTGTATTTACTTTTTAAATCTTCATTCCAAGCTGTAGATGTTTTTATGAAACACAGAATAACAAAATCGTAACATACAAATTTATCAACCACCTTTAACTGCATGTTCCCCCTCTATGTTTCATATAAAGCTGCTTCTTACAGAGACTAAGTAGATTTTTTTATATATATATTTTAGAACTTAATACCTTATTCCAACTCACCCTGGGAAAAATGAACAATGTTACATTATTACCTCAAAGTCATCAGATCTGAGTCTGTCACAGCAAAACAGCATATTTCCAACTCTATGGTACCCAAAAAAAACCAAACAAAAAAACCCAAAAACACAAGCCATCCTGAAAAGTAAATTAATACCATGTTACTTGTATTACATTTTGAATGCAATATTGAAATAATGATGAAATTATGCAGAACAGTTTGCAATGAAGGGAATTTCAGCACATGAGTTTTAATATCACAGTTTCTTTTCCATCTGACATTTTGTCTCCTTCCTCCATGAGCCAAGTTTATTGAAAGGGTCTTTGCTTTGTTGTGCTTTAACCTTCTCTTTGCTCTAATGAATCTTTGGATGTATTATTTTTTCTACTCTGCTAGGCAGCAAGAGATTGTCTTTGTGATTATTAATAGTTATAAGAGATGTGGGATAGTCATGATATAAGTCCCAAGGTTATGCGTATGCCTGAACTTAATGATGAAGAAATACAGCAGCTTAACATTTCACAATGAATGCCTTTATCAAAATTTTTCAGAACCATTTATGAGGAAAAACTACTGTACACACCTACCCTTTTCAAAAATTACTGAGAAATAAAAAGTTGTTTAAAATCTAATCAAGACATTTCCAAAACAGAAAAAAAAAAAAAAAAATAATGGTTGTTTTGCAAGATAATGAGTAAACGGAAAAAATAAAAAACACTGTTAACAGAAAAATGTTTGGTTCAGTTTAATGCTGAATCAAGACATAATTAAACGTTTTGACTTTTCCAACTTATTACGAATTTGGCATTTTTTCATGTATATGGTTAATAACATTATTTTTTCCTGTCTCTGGTACACTAAAAATTATTTTTAAAGCCTGCTAAATTGTATGCATTTCACTAGGTTTTTCTATTGCAGCAATAGGTATAAGCTTTTAGAAAGACATTTTTTGTTATAAAAGCTTGTGGTTCTAGAGGTCACAGTAGAGTGAAGTAGTCCCAGCATCCTTGTTCTCTTTTCTTCTCAGTGGGAGAGACAAAAAGATAAAACTGTACGGTTTAATATAATGGTTATAGAAATCTTGCAGCTAGACACTGCTGACAGTTGTTTCAAGAGTGTGGCACCACTAAAAGGCCCATCTGACCTATCAAGAGCATGGCTTTGGGCAACTGGTGTCTTCAGCAGACAGTAAGATAGAGTAAAGCAGATTCTCTAAGTTCTGATCCCACCCTCCTTTCATTTTTCAGTCACTTTGATTAAAATAAGCTCTTGATCATTCCCACCCTGCGGCTAGTGGAGTGCACATTGTGCTGCATCTCGTACAGCATGAGATAGCCACAGAGGTGTGGCACCAGCAACATCTGAGAAACAAGTCTGTCACCTGACCACCTTCTGACTCCCCTTGACCACTGCTCTCTCAGTGTGCCAACTGCCCCAGTGCCTTTCTCTAATCAGTGACTGTATTATCCTAGTACCTACCCTAATGAGCAAAGATTGATCAGCATTAAAATGTGGCAGTTATTATCAATACAAATCATTTGGTTCTCTCAAATTTGATCAAATTAAACACAGAACCGGAATCATCCATAATTAAATTAGACGTAAAGCAAAACACACAGTAGAAATTCACACTTCATAATCAGTTCTTTATACTGAGGAAAAAAAGTATGGTGATAATTGCACAGCTGAGCTGCTTTGTTTTCAGTAGTTCTTACTAGAACTGAAAGGAATATGATTAGATTTTAAGAGAGATGAAAAGTTTTCACTGGTTATAAAACATACACATATACACAAGTATTCACTTCAGTTTAACAAAGCCATAAGTCTGGACTTAAATTCTTCTTCACATGTAGAAGAGCGATTTCCTTTGTTGCTGGCTCATTTGCTGCTCACAGAAATAGCAATTAAATGACTGCTAAATCTTACAGTTCCCACTCATTTAGTACCAATTAAAGTATGTCCAAAATGCACGAAATGGGAGTGATCAGCAGTGATTTACACTAGTGTGTATGTGTGCGCTGGGAAAACCTTAACCTATGCTGCCCTTAAAAAAAAGACAAAATCCCTGACAAATAACAAAGTGACACATCCTATTGTATTTCATGAACTTTCAACAACCAGAAAACTGGGGTGGAGGGTGGGGGAGGTGTGGTTATCCCCTTATCCTTTGCCAGTTGACCTCTACCACTGAGATAGAGGAATTACAGTTTTGATTATGAAAATAATTCAGTTCTTCTAAGTTGGACAAATAGAGGTTATTGATCTTCCACTGCTTGAGACCTAGAGGGTCAACATTGCTTATCATCACATCATTGTGTTTATGCCTCTTTGCACTATTTTAAGTTGGTCACACAGCCATGCTAACATTGTTTCTGGTTGTTCACCCCAAATTCCTTCATCCTTTCTTGCTCTGCAAGTTTGCTCAGCACGTTAGGAAATGTTGCCCCTGACCTTTTCAAAAGGGCAAGGCTATAGCTTTGTTTATACCCTAAGTATCATAGAACAGTCTTCCTTCAGTCCTCCTTCCCCTAAAATGTTCACAGATCCAAGAGTGTTTTTTGTCAGATGGATTTTTCTTTCTGGTCCTTCATGTGTTGAAGGTAGCACTGGATAATTTGAAAGTCTCTTTTATTCAGCAGGAGTTGAAAGGGCGGGGGGTGGTGTGGGTGTGGGTGTGCACACGTGCATGCATGCTCGTGTATAGATATGCATGTCAACTGGGGAATTAAAACTCAATATTTAACTTAATAGAAGATTGCAGTTAATTAGATAGCAACACTGTTGAGGAGGGAATCAGATGAGAAACCTACGAACTGCAAGGTTAGGCCAAATACATAATATTAACATAGAGTTAAAGGCTTATCCAATCCTGCTGATTAAGAATTAAAAAGGTGATAATCCTCTCTATTTTTTTTTACTTTTTTTCACTCAATGCATAATTAAAAGTGCAAAAAGGAAAAAGTTCCCTCCAGGCCATTCCAAATGATATTCAAGGAAATGAACCCTCATATTTGGGCTTGCTTATCTAATTTATTGTGTATTTCTTGTACCCCACATTAAATATGTTATGACACTGTAGGAAAAACAAAACAAAACAAAAGCAAAACCAAAACCAAAACAACTCTTCAGCAAATTTAACAAGAACTATTAGTCTTGAGTCTCTTTTGGAATGGTGAAAGACTAAAATGCACTTACAAGGGAAGCATACAGAGTTATCCTACCTGGGGGACCATCATACCTTGTGGCATTAGTGATCCACACAGCAGCAGCCCTGAGCAGGTGTTGGACAGAGGATAAACTTATTTGACCCTTTTGTACTGGGATCCATAAGAAACACTAACACTGGTGCAGTACAGCATCAGGCCTCTTATAGCAAGTCTTACCTCACAAAAGCAGAAGGAATAATTTTCAAATATCCAACAGGTAATATATGCATGTTTTCTTGTGTATTAATAGCTCATTTTATATACTTAATAATATCCATTCCTACACATTATATACATATATTTATAAATTATATAAAGCAAAATAAATAAAAGATAGATACTAAAAAATAATAGGAAGGAACTGAAGTATTGCAGTTCAGCTCAGCAAATCAGGTTTCCTGAAAATTATTTGCTTCTATTTTAAAACTTATCAGATCACCTTTCAGTTAAAATTAATTAGGCTAATGTTGTCTGTGAGATACATCTGCAGAATCACAGAATCATAGAATGTTAGGTGTTGGAAGGGACCTCTAGATCTCATCTAGTCCAAGCCCCCTGCCGAAAGCAGGATCACCTAGGGCAGGCTACACAGGAACACATCCAGGAAGGTTTTGAAAGTCTCCAGAGAAGGAGACTCCACAACCTGTCTGTGCAGCCTGTTCCAGTGCTCTGTCACACTCAAGGAACCACCAGAATGAACAGGTAATAACTGAAAAGTGGAAATTCCACGGAAAAGGGATATTGCCTCATACAGTACCCCAAAGAGATATTTTTTATACATTGAAGTATATACTTCTATGTTTATATGGAGATGTATTATGACTTTCAGCAAAGACTAGAAAAGATGAAATGTTATCAAAAAAAATTCCATGTTTATAAACAATGATATAATTTTAACTTTCTCTCCTATTGAAAAATATGACATCTGGGGNNNTATAGAAAAGGGGGGGGGGGGGGGGGGGGGGGGGGTGGAAAAGTCAACTAAATGTGATATCAACTAAGCTGATATGTGCTAAAATAAAATTTAAAAATACAAAAAACAGAGTGGTTGAAAAAATGATTTAATCTTCAATTTCATAAACAAATGTTGTTACAGTTCAATTACCATGCTAATCTAATTACTATTGGATAGATCTCTAAATAGATCTGCAGAGTTTTTGGTCAGAACTGAAAGACAAAATAGGGAAAAATGTAACTACCTTCATATTGTCTAGATCCCTTGGGCAGTTGCAGTCTAATTTGTTTTGTGAGACAGAGCAACCACAAAACTGCTTCAAATCATTTGGTCTAGTAGTTGTCTCACAGGGGCTATTACATTGCCCTCATCTACCAAAGCACATTGGACCTTAGCTGTAATGCCTTCGTTTTAGCCTAGTACTCTGCAACCTCTAAGGAATTTTTAAGTTTCCTGTTTAGGAAAATTTCTGGTTGCATACATCATCAAAGTTTGGTATCATTTGGCCTCTTCAACATAATTTCTCTCTTAAACTTTCACTTCGTTTCTCCTTGTGAAAACAGAAATAGGGCAAAGGAGAAAACTAATTCTTCTGTGTCACACTGAACAATATCATTTTAAGGGCTTAACCTTTTCTAATGTGCTTAAAGCATCAAAAAATAAATAGCTGCTGTCCTCATTTTAACTGTTCTTTAATTAGATAACACACTGCACACAAAATCAGATTTTATATGAGATTACATCAGATTAAATGACTCTGAAGTCTCCTGCAGATATTTTAAAACTATTTATTTTTACATAAAAGGAAGCATTTGTCAAAAAGTTCAACACATACTTAGCAAAATATTTCACTGTACACATTTATTTTAAGCCTGGATTGTGTGCATTAAATCTGTTGGATAAAATCCATTTGTAGTCGCCAAAGCTCACTGCTAATGTGATAAAAAACCTCTAAAACTTGTCCTAGTATGCTACATGTGTGTCTTTGTGCCTCTCCTCTGGCACATGATACTTTGCATTCCAGCCCTTAATAAAAATAAAAATAAAATTCACGCATGGCGTGAATGTGCACTCCCACCTCAGAGTACAGCTGGGGCAGGTATGGCCTTCCAACCTTTTGTACTGCAGAGGGTAGAGCCCATGTCTCCCGCAGGGTGGGTGAGCGTAATGCACCAGGAAGCTTTCAGATGGTAGTAGGCAGACAGAGGAGTAAAGAAAAACAGTATTGAATTCCCATGGTGGTTTAGAAGGGACATGTAATTTCTGTTCCATTTTTAAAAGAAGTAACTTAGGTGCCTAAACAGAGACAATAAAGTAACAGTACAAGGTACTATTTCTCCACTCACAAGTTCTATACCATAGACCCTCAAAGCCCAAAAAGCATCAAGATGTACTTCTGCATTTGACACTTCCCATCGACTGAAAATTTAACATACAAGCTGTTACCTTTTTCTTCCTGAAACAACATTCTCCAGACCTGGTACAAGACAGACCCTATTAGCCTAATCAGTTCATAGATGCGGATCCCCATCCCTCAGTGCTCTGTAAAGAGTGGGATAAAACACTCCCAAAAGTCACCTTCTGAAGGCAGGAAGGGTTTATTGAATCTGTACAGCAAGTGCAAGTCTGTTGTCTCACAATTTTGAACCCTCCCACAAGTTGTAGACCACTTTGGACCTCTCTGAGTCCTTTCTACAGAAACCAGGACAAAGAGAAGAGATTGCATGCCATCCAGTCTTGCCTGCATGGGTACAGGATGCAACCTAGCCATTGTTTTAAGAGACAGAAGATGAAAACTATGCCAATATACACAGCTGAAACATAATCTTAGAGAATCAGGGGTTTTTTTAAATTATTATAGAAATTTAGCTTTGTCAGTCTAATACGGCTAAAGTTTCAGGTGAAACTTGAGAATTTAAGTTTAGCTTAACATTTCTCTTATCCAGTATATATAATTATACAGCAAATGTACTGCACAGACTAAAAGCTATAAATTGATGTGTATGCTATCAGCTTCTGTTAGAAAGGAGAGTAATAATAAATTTCTTGCTTTTATCTAACTGACATTTTAGCTCTAAACTGTGGGATTATAGTTCTCTTTGGAAATCTAAATATGATCTAATACCCAATGAGGAATTTAGTAAATATAGAAAGAAAAACTGAGACCAGTCATAAAATCAATATGAAAACAGACTTTGCCGATACATTCCTACAAATCCTTCCAGGCAATGACAAGCTCAGTAATTAGATAACTGACCTTTCCATTGTTCACAATATTGAGTGTTAAACTTCCCACATTAGACATTGCTGTTATTTTTAACAATCAGGTCGTTCAGATGTACAACATACTAACATTCTACCCATTCTTTTACCTAGTATATTTTTGTCAGTTTATCAACTAGCTTCTGACAATATTTGTTTTTCACATGAAATATCCCTGATTTGTGGTTCAAATCTGCAATTAATCACAATAAATTTCCTGTATTCATTTCATTGCTGCAAGCTGTTGCATCAGAGAGTAATAAAGAATTTGAGATTGGTAGAAAATATCACAAAATAATAAATTGCTCATTTCACTCTGAACTTCTCGTGTTTAGCTATGCAGCATATAAAGCTTGTTCTTCCATCAGTAAAAGCTGGAAAGTGTCCTTGTACCTCAACTCCTTATTCCCTTTAACTTTCCCCAGCTAATTTGAAGATGCAGCTGCAGCACTGAGGACTAATAATGCCTTATGCAAGGAATAGGATGTATGTAACATTGTTTAAGTTTGCCTTTATGTTTTGGGCTTTTTTTTATTGTGTACAGTGCTACCTTGTTTAAGGTTTTCTGCATGGACAATTACTCATGTTGCCTCTGTAGGCTAACATTCCTATTAAAGGGAGTGGGAAGTTTAACAGGATTGATCCACACAAAAAAAGTGAATAATGTTTTCCTACACACAGTTTGATCTTTCAGAGATCTATTATCTCTGGAAACATGGAACTCTTATCTTGACCACACCTACAATTTTGAACATTCAATCAGTATAGTCCTTGAAATAGAAATTTAAAAAGTTGTATATTATGAATTTTATTATATTTCTTAGAGAGTCTGTATGAATTTACCCATGCATACAGACATACATCTTTGCATTCCTCGTTTTCATGGACACCTTTCAAGATCAATCAGAAGTAACTTTCAAAATGGATTACAGAATCACAGAATCATCTAGGTTGGAAAAGACCTTCAAGATCATCAAGTCCAACCATTTACCCTAATCTACCAAGTCCATCACTACACCATGTCCCCTAGGACCACATCTATGTGGCTTTTAAACACATCCAGGGATGGCGATTCAACCACCTCCCTGGGCAGCCTGTTCCAATGTCTAACAACCCTTAGTTAAACTATACTAAATTCTTGCCTGAACACTCTCATTCAGAATTAAAAAGCCTTGCATTTGATTTAATTTAATTTATTCAGGATATGAATCCACTAATCTACTTTAATTATGGTCCTCTGAATTCACAACTTCAGTCGATTTGGGTTAACTTTCCCGATTGCCTTTATGTAGACAAGTGCTAATGCAATTGCAAACCTAAAGCACGATTACCTTATAACCTATTTACATATTCTCACTGTACATCCAAAGGTAAGATAAATTTCACGGGTTCCTGGATAGATTTCATGGGTTTGTGGAGCTAGAAAGGCCAAGATGCAGTCTAGTTTCTCTTGAGTCCACCAAAAAAAACCCGTTCAAACAAACTGCACTGAGGTAAATGCTTTTAGCTGAAAGATACGTGTGATGGACACTTTAACCATGTGGGTCACTAAGTATCCCACAACACTTTTCACAGGATTAAAAGTGTTATTCCCAAGATACTCTGAGTAATTACCTTCTGCCTTCCGAACTCCCCTTGCAGTCTCAATTGGATGCGGTACTGTCTGCTCAGTGGTGTAAGAAAGGAAATAGTGCTATGCGCTCCTGAGCAGCTGCCACTTTGCATTTCAGTGGTGGATTGAGCAAATGGTATAACCAGCTGAAATACGGTCAGTAACCTCAGAACCCACAGAAAGCAAATATATTTGATTCTTTATATGCATTTTCTCTTTATTTTTTTCCTTTTATTCTATTCCTTGAACTGAAGAGCACTACATATTGGCATTTCAGTAACATGATTCTGTGCTTTACAGTGTATCAAATACTTATCTAGCAATGAAAAGAAGCCTAAATAGGTATTAAGGAAGTCACTATTAAAATTAGATTAATTGGCATTTTAATTAATATTTTAATTACATAAGTACCAAAGCTCCAATTTGTTAAATATAAACTTTAAGAAACTTCAAAAGATTAAAACATATTTTTAAATTCCACCAGCTTAATAACTGAATTCTCCAACTACTGAAAATAAACATTTTTATTTCATGCCTGCATCTTCCTTTCTGTCACTATAACAACAGATTTCAATGTTTTCTTATGCCAAAGCCTTAGCTAACACTACACCTGTTACAACTAAGCAGCAGGTGTAATTGTTTCAAAGTCAAAAGCTGTTTTTTGTTTTGTATCTAATCACTTCAATTTATAAAAGAAATACAATATTACATAGCTAAGCATAATGGCTAAATGACTGGACAAAAATGCTAAAAAAAATTATCTGCATTTACAGATAAAGTCATTTAAGAAGTAAATTACTGATTACACCCTAAGAGTCCCAGAATGACACCCCCATACGCACAAACACACAGGATGACATTGTTTTCTAAAAAACATTGAAAGCAGTAGAATATCTGCTTTCTCCTTTAAATAAAGTGTAGCTCTTGCAGTATACCGTAATATAGTGTCTTGTAAAATCTGCAAAGTCTGTAACAGTTTCTAAGTAGACAGAAAACAAAATGCACAACAAATTTCAGATATAGTTCAGTTTTAAATAAGAAGCAAAAAAAAAATCTCTTTTTTTATTGTAAAAAAAAAGCATATTGGAATTTATACTTTCAAAAACTCTTGCATGCTGCCTGTAAAAACAGGTAATTGTTTTCTTCACACGGAAACAGCTAAAACTGGCAACAATACTGAAGTCAAAGTCCTGAAGAAAAAACATAAATGACTGGTTTGGTGATTTTTCTCTTTTCTCTCCTCCTAATGATTTAACTTACTGCCACTAAACTTGCTTTTCTGATTTTCATCCAAGAAATATTCAGGTATTTTTTTGAATTGCAGCTATCATTATTAATCATGTGTTGTAGAGTTTGGGGTTTTAGGGTTTTTTTTCAAGTATTATATGATGACATGGACACTATGCTAACGTTTAGAAAATTGGTTAGGTAGTAAGTAAATCGAAATCTTGATTTAAAAGTCTGTTAAAGGCAGGATGTATCTTTTAAAATGCCATCATGAATGTCTTTTTATTATATATGCAGTGATGGTGAATGTAATGCTTCTATTTCTACCGCACATTAATCCAGAGATCTGAATGTACTGTATAAAAATGGGTAAGTAATTTGTATTCTCTTTCTAAATACAGAGTAACTGCTGTATGGAGACACTAAATTTTTAATCCACAGTCACAGTAAATGCCTTTTTCTCCATCACAGAATGGTTCAGTGGACGTTGCAGAACAGGATTTGGTGTATTTTGTACACCAAGAATGTTCATTTTCGTACATAAGTTGTTATTACCTACCTGGCACATAGAGATGCCACTGGGAAAACAATTCCAGTTTAAAAAGTTTAGGATACAAGCATCTTTGAGTTAAAAACTTGTTGTGTGGGAACTGCTCTATCAGCAAAAGCTCAGAAAGATTATTAACAGTAGCACTTGAGCAGGTCAGCTCTGCTAGGGACTTGACAAATCCTGTGCAGAACAACTAAATAGGTCCCTTAGAAGAGATCAAGAGGAATCCATGAATGCAGTGCAGAAATAACTGAGAATTTGTAATTGGACCACTGTGAACTATTATGAATTTACAAAAGTATTGTTTCAGATCAAAGGCCTATATGCAAGTCTCACTGAAGAAGCCAATGAGGCATAACAATGTTTAAGAGCTGATATTTTGAGCCTAAATTCCACATATGGATGACACTGGGAGTCAAGAAGATTTTGCCACTTATTTACTATTTCCTCTAGCATGTGAAAGATTTAAAAGGAGGGTCTTCTAAATATCTTTTTTTATTTTCTTTTTTAGTCAATCTGAAGCATCTGAGCTCTGCTGTATCTCCAGGCATTGTGTGCCACCTGGTTAGTCATCTGATCCAAAGTTCAGAGCAGGACAAGCTGCCATGAAGTATAGTTGAGACTACTAGGCAGCAAACAGGACTTCTTAGGTGTAATAGGTAGGATTTTTCTGATATAAACTCTGAGCATATAGCCCCCGAGGATATATTTTATAGATTTTTTTTATTATTTATATGAAATACCACTTATTTTAATTGCAACTGCATAAGGCATTCATTATAACAAGTAGTGCTAACGTGGTTTTTGATAGGTAAGACATTAGCAACAGGGACGATTTTCTCTTATTGGTGTAATAAACAAGAAGAATGAAGTATCAACAGTTTACAGAAACTTTAGATGTTTCTGTAATAATTATCTACCTAAGCAACCATAGGTCCTGCACATAGTTAAAGTAAAATCTTAGCAAGTAAACAAATTGGCATTTAAAAAAAAAATAAATAATTAATTAATTATTTTTATTTTAGAATTACAAATATTCATGGTATATACCTGCTTTAGTAAACTACATATTTACATACTTCTTTAAAAGTATTTTACTTCTGGGTTATATGCACATATGTAGGAGGCAAGGAATAAAAAGATCTGAAAACAAACTTTAACAAAGATGGCACTTATTTTCTATTATTTTAATTTTCACAAATAGAAATTAATCTTTCCTACTATACTATTGGTGATAAGATAACCAAATCTATTTAAAACATTCACAAACAGAAGGAGAGAAAGAAAAAGAAGAGTTGTTTGGTGAAAGGCCCTGGTTTATGTTGTCAGGAAAATTTACATTGGTCCTTTTGTCCACCAGTTTTAACTTTGGTTATTCAGATCTTCAAAACACTCACCTGCAAATCCATTTTAAAATAAGGGACAATGGGAAATTCTGACTTCCAGAAAGTGAAAATAACTGGTCGTCCTTCAAAAATAATCTATGTACTTACTTTTGTTTGGCTTAGTCCTTTTTGGAGAAGGGTCTGTGAACAGCTGCAACTGTTTATAAAGTGAAAATGCCTTAACACACAAGAGAAATAAGGAAATATATTTCTGTAACTTTCATATCTCTGTAATAACTCTCTGGATAATATATTGAGATTGTATTGCAAACACATATATTTACATACAATAAAGTCAATCAACTCATTTACAGCCTCCAAAGAGCATAGATCACTCTGATGATAAAACTCAAAAACAAAACCACACTGGGGAAGAGAATCACAGTGAAAAGGGCTATCAAGGAGCTCTTTAGGAGGCGTTTGGAAGCTGGGTGAGTGGCTGCTTTATGCTGGGGGTGGGCAGCTTGTGGGCAGGCAGCCAACACCACGGGCGGCCACTCCCACAGCCATCAAATGCTGCCCTGGGGAATGTGAGAGATGAGGAGTGCAGGGCATCAGCCAGCATGTGGTGTGGCACTTGGTGCAAGGGCAGGGCGCTGAAGTGCTGTGGCAGTTGGTGCAGCAAGGAGGGTGCTGAAGTCTCCTTGTAAGCCCACCACTGAGAGTAGGGGCTCTAGCAAAATGGTGGGTAATCGCCTCAGGACTAAAATGACTACTCCTTTTGAGAAAGCCCCAGTGATGTCTGATGGATCTGCCTAGACAGCTCTGGTAACAAAGGAGACGTCAATACAGGCAGTAGGCTGTAGAAACTGCCCAAACCCATCTCCTAGTGAAAAGGTAAGTTCCTGCAAAAGGTGTGCACAGGTCTATGACATGTTAGGTCAAGTGGCAGAGTTACAAGAAACTGTTGAAAGGCTGCACAAGATCGGTCAAGCTGAGATGGAGATAGATAGGCAGTTTCGCAAGCATGTTCCTGTGGAGGACACCATCACAAATGGGGCACCTTGGACACTGGTGACCCACAAATGCAGGACTCTCCTTCAGTCTCCATATTCCACAATTACAACCCCAAACAGACAAGAGATTTTAACAACTCCAGACACCTACAAACAAGGGCTGCAGGAAGTAATTGCAAAAGCAGCACACAGTAAACACTGCAAAAAAAGAAACAAGTATTTGTAGTGGGTCACTCTCTGTTAAAGCGCACTGAGGCACCCATCTACTCATCCAACAGAGAGCCGTGAGAGGTCTGCTGCCTTCCAGGAGCTAAGATCAGAGACATTACTAAAAAGGTACCATAACTGATCAGAAGCACAGACTACTATCACCTGTTCCTCTTTCCTGTGGGTATGAATGACACAGCAAAACAGAAGCTGAGCAGTATCAAGGAGGACTATAAAGCCCTAGGGGTAGATGTGAAAAAAACCTGGTGTACAAGTTCTCTTTTCCTCAATCTTGCCAGTTGGAGGAAAGGGGGTAGCCAGAAACAGACATAATTCACATCAACTTCTGGCTAGGTGGCTGGTGCTGTCAAGAGGGCTTTAGTTTTTATGACAATGGGACATTCTTCAGTGAGTATAACCTATTAGGGAGGGACAGGATGCACCTGCGTGGAAAAGATAAGAGAATCTTTGGTAACACGCTGGCCAGCTTCGTGAAATGAGCTTTAAACTGAAGGATTTGGGGGTTGGAGTCCAAAATGGAAGTACTCATGTCAATGCATCCACCTGGGGAATAAGCCAGACTTGTCACAAATATTCCTTAGCTACCTTCAGAGACAAAAACCAGAAGACAAACCACCCTAGGGCTGTGTATGACTATGGTATATCCTCCTACTCTCCTGCAGGGAAATCTGCATGCTTGACCATCTCTCTGAAATGCCTCTACGCCAACGCGTGCAGTATGGGGAACAAACAGGAAGAACTAGGGATCTATATGCAGTCACATGGCCACCATCTCGTTGCAGTTACTGAGACATGGTGGGATAGCTTGTACAACTGGAATGCTGTCATGAATGGCTATGTATGTACTGTTCAGGAAGGACAGGCCAGCAAAGCGGGGTGGTGGAGTGGCTCTTTATGTGAAAGGTCACCTGGAATTCACCAAGCTCTGCCTAGGAGAGGATAAAGAACCTGTTGAGAGCTTATGAGTAAGAATTAAGGAACAGGCTAACATGGGTCACACTGTTGTGGGTATTTACTGCAGGCCACCTGATTAGGATGAGGTGGCTGATGAGGCCGTTTACAGACAGCTGAAAGCAGCTCTAGTAAGTTCACTTTTCATTAGAGCAGCAGGTGGGAGAAAATGGTTGCTTAGCAATAGTAACATGGAAGGAAAAGTGTCTGGTCCTTTAAATGTATATAGGATTATATGTGCATTTGTGTGGGTGCACCTACCTACATATATATATATATGTGTATATATATGTCACCTCTGTTGAAATGCGTATGGTATTCATACTTATTTTTCAAGACATAAGCTTAATCTTAAGGAAGCAATCTTAGTTGGTTATGATTTAAGGTTAATTTTCCTAACTAAAGATTTATTATATTCAATAATACAAAATATATATTTTCTTCTTGTTGCTGCTGTGATGAAGACCCCTAAATCATCACTGAAGCAATACTACCAAATGAATTTAGGACGATCACCTAAAGCAATGCTGCAGTCTATGACAGGAAGCACAGTAGCTTTAAGAAGTGAGCAAAGTAACAGAATATGCACCAGACTGAAATAATAAAAGGTTTCCTTATTCACAGCCACTTCAGGTAAGATACGTGTCTGCCACAAGGAGTTTTATCAACAGTGAATGTAACAAAGTTATAGATAACATGGATGGCTTTCCAGTCAGTGATTGTACAAATCCATGTTTGTTAGTGATTGGCTGCAAAAACTGAGGTGATTTATCTAATATCCTTTGTCAGGCAGCTTATTGCTCTGCACTAGAAAAAGTTTAAGATGTTTTTGCTCCTCAGGGCACTGGCCCAACAATCTACATTATATTTATTTTCCAAGAGTTTTGTACCAACCACACCTACACGGAACAAGGTAAGTGACATTGAAGCCCTTGAATATCTTAGTATTTTAATTTATTATTTCTTTTTTATTTTCAAATTAGTTAGAATACTTTGTTTTTTTTCAATATCATCTCTTTTTTTTTAGCTTCAGAGACTGAAATATACACAGTTCTATAAACAAGTCCTTACCAATGCCTAAAATCATGGCACACTTCTTGAGAGGTATATTGTATTTGCAGTTTTTGTCATCCATAAGAGACTGAATCAACCAGAGCTGTTTCCTGAACTGCCATCTCTGACGTGGTTTTGGTTTGTATTGTTTTTTCTGGTTATCAGCTATGAACTGCCCCAGTTCAATAATACCAATGACATCATTGGCACATTTCTTGCTCTTTCTGTAATGTCATTAATCAGCATACTAATGAGGATGAATCTGAAAGAATTATCCTTTAAAAACTGCATTACTAATCCATATCTGGAGAATTCTTCTTTTTGTATAAATCCTATGCAGTCTCTTGCTTAGCCAGTTTTTTATCTCCTTCATAGCTCTTATTTTCATCAGCTACACCCTAAGTCACTCTACATTAGCAACTAAGTAAATTATCTATTTTAATGTAAGAAAATAAGAAATCTTACATCATATTTGTCTCATAGGTTATTTTTGTTACTATAAAAGCATATTTAAATAACTAGATGTCATTTACCTTTGATATAATCTTGCATATTTTATCACATTTTCTATATTTCCCTGTGCTTATATGGCCTCTTTCAGAATCTGTGAAAAGATGTTTGAAAATTTGTCACCTAAATCGATCTATTTTTTTCAGATTCCTCATTAAATGACCAATATATTCATATGCTAACCATCCAATTCAAATACAGTCAATTCTGAAATTTCAAAGGGAGATTCTCTGTTCAAATTTGAGTGTCACAATTATTTTGGTTAATAAAGTCGTATCTTTAAAAATACTTTATTAATAAATATTACAACCCATTGAATCAAATATATTTGCAAATACTTTATTTGCATTTTTCTACCATTTGACTTGATTGTAATCACTGTTCTATAACACATTGGCTAGGAGAAACAGTGAAAAATTTTGACCTGTTTTCTACTATCTGTACTTTTGTAATATGCTATTATGCTTGCCAATAGTTCTTCTCAAATCTCTTCTAAAGAGTAGTTAATAGTGAATACATAAAAACGTTTGTTCACAGGATATGTTAAATACTGATCCAAGTTAAAAAAAGCAGCAGGAAAAGAACAAAGAGGTTTCTAATGCTCTTATTCTGAAAAAAAAAAAAAAAAGAAAAATTCTCTTTTTAAATTTTTTTTTCTCTTTTTTTTTAATTAGTAATATGAGGGAGAAAAATGAAAAATACATCCATTTTTTCTTTCGAAGTAGACTTGTTTCCATAATAATCTCTCTGAAAAATGGACAATTTGAGTCTATTTTCTTTTTAAAATTATAAA
>VWZK01007267.1:0-10424 GCA_013396935.1 Baryphthengus martii
AGCCCGGCTGGAGGCGCCGAGCGGGAGGGAGCGGAAAGCGGAGGGGTAGCGCGGGGAGTGCCGCCGGCGCCGAGCGCCCGGCACGCGGCCGACCCCTCCAGTTAAAATTGCATCTCAATAGTTTAAACTGCTCGAGTGGCTCCAGAGGAAGCCACGAAGATGATCAGGGGGCTGTAGCACCTCCCGTGTGAGGCCAGGCTGAGAGAGTTGGTGTTTTTCAGCCTGGAGAAGAGAAGGCCCCGGGGAAACCTTCTTGTGGCCTTTCAGTAGCGAAAGGGGTCTGTCAGAGAGATGGGGAGGGACTTTATCAGGGAGAGTAGTGACAGGACAAGGGATGATAGTTCTAAAATGAAAGAGGGTAGATATAGAATAGATACTAGGAACAAGTTCTTTACTGTGAGGGTGGGGAGACCCTGGCCCAGGTTGCCCAGAGAGATGGTTGATGCCCCATCCCTGGAAACATTCCAGGTGAGGTTGAATGGGGCTCTGAGCAACCTGCTCTAGTTGCAGATGTCCCTGCTCCCTGCAGGACATCTGCAACTAGACCTTGAAAAGTCTCTTCCAACAAAAAACATTCTATGATTCTGTCATTCTGTAAAAATCACGTTTGCCAAAAATGCAACAAAAGCCTCGTAATAACATTTTGAACTGTGGAAACTGAAATCACAGCATCACAGAATTTCCTATATTGGAAAAGACCTTTAAGTTTATCAAATCCAATCATTACCCTAACACTGACAAGTCCTTGACAGCCGTATCCCTAAGCATTATGTCTACACACTCTTAAATACCCACAGGGATGAGTACTCCATCACTGCCCTTGGCAAAGCCGTTCCAACGCCCAATTACCCTTTAAGTCAAGAAATTGTTCCTCTCGTCCAACCTAAACCTCCCCTGGCACAACTTGTGGCTGTTTTCTCTTACGACTTGTTCCTTAGGAGAAGAGACCAACGCCTACCTGGCTCCAACCTCCTTTCAAGTTTTTGAGAGTGAGAAAGTCTCCCCTGAGCCTCCTTTCCTCCAGGCTCAACAACGCCAGGTCCCTCAGCCGCTCCTCACAAGACTAGTGCTCTAGACCCTTCATCAACTTCGTTGCTCTTCTCCAGACACGATCCAGCCCCTCAATGTCCCTCTTGGTGTGAGGGGTCCCAGACTGAATCCAGGATTCAAGATGCGGCCTCACCGGTGCTGAGTCCAGAGGTAAAATCACTTCTCTGGCCCTACTGGCCACGCTATTCAGTCTATAATACTAAGGCTTGCACAGGCCTCTTAGATGAACTCTGTCCCTGTCTCCTGAAACAATAATCGCTGCGTAACCTTCATGTTCAATTAGTGCCTGTGCTGAAAAAAGCAGACTCCAGACCAGCTCGATGCAGTCCTCCGGCCTTGTGTATGTAACAATTACGAAATAAGTCACATCCTATTATCTCTCTTTGCCCAATGTCTCTAAGTAGTTTAAATTTATCTCTGCTATACAGGGACACAGTTCACATCAGCGCTTCACTGCTGATTTGTGCTCTCTTCTATAGCTGTAGTAAATAAACTTATGTTCTGACCTGATCTAAACCGTATTCCCTTTTTTTTTCCATGACAGAACCAATAAAAGCGTCCCTCAAAATCCAGTTATCAAGCTTTACTTGTGCAATACCAGTCAGTATTAAGGTTTTGTGACTTTTTTAAAGTCAGCTCAAAACAAGTATTTTTTTAACTTTTTGTACAGACACTTAGAAAAATCACTTACAAAAATACTTATCTTACAAATTAGTATTTTTATATTCAGGTAAAATCTGTATCTCCCGAGGTACCGACACGAACTCATTTGCCAGTCAAGTCTCACAAATAAATCGCAAGCGAGATTTTAAATTCCGACAAAAGTCCTGTTGCTGTTCCTCTGCAGCAGTGACTTGTCCATGTGTGTAACTGTATCTTCTCCCCTTTTTTTTTTTTTTGTATATGACATTAAATGAAGCTTTTCTTTTTGAAGTGTTAGACTGCATAAGATTTCTTTCAAAACTAAGATTTCTGTTACGGAGACTGCCAAATTTGTTGTAAAAGATACAGTTAAAATGTGCATTTTAATGAGCCATGAATAGTTTTTAAATAAGACCCCACCAAGCTGCAGTTTTCCTTTCGTGTGGTTGTGTTAAGAATGCTCCTGCTGTTCTGATTCTCAAGTTTTATCTCCTGCTGCTCTCCCACTAGACCACTCGCTCCTCCGGGAGGTCACACAGAAGAAGCCCATGTCACATTCTTGAGCGCAGCCAGGTCGGCATCGTTGGAGCGAATACACCTGGCCAGAGCCATCATTGGCAGCTTGAAAATCCCTCCTGAGAGCATCCAGAAAGATGTAAAGGGGAAGCCTCCATGGCCTGCACCAGTTAACAAGCGGTAAAGGGGATGGGTTCTTATCAATTTCTTACCTGTGTCTTCAGGGTAGATTTACAGAATCTCAGCATGGTGGAGGTTGGAAGGCATCTCTGGAGATCATCTCATCCAGCCTCCCCGTTTCAGCAGGGTCACCTGGAGCAGGTTGCCCAGGATCATGTCCAGGTGGATTTGGAATCTCTCCAGAGAAGGAGACTTCACAACCTCTCTGGGCAGCCTAGTCCGGGACTCTGTCACCCTCACAGGAAAGTTTTTCCTCATGTTCAGATGGAACCTCCTGGGTTCCAGTTTGTGCCCATTGCCCTTTGTCCTGTCGCTGGGCATGACTGACAAGAGTCTCTTGCCTCTTGCCCTTTAGCAATTGATCAGCATTGAGAAGATCCCTTCTCTTCTTCTCTTCTCCAGGCTAAACAGCCCCAGGGCTCTCAGGCTTTCCTTAGCACAGAGATGCTCCAGTCCCCTCAGCATCTTCAGAGCCTCTCCTGGATGCTTTCCAGCAGTTCCCTGTCACTCTTGAACTGGGGAGCCCAGAACAGGACACAGTACTCCAGAGGTGGCCTCCCTGGGGTAGAGTAGAGGGGGAGGAGAATCCCCCTCGACCTGCTGGCCATGTTCTTCTTCATGCACCGCAGGGGACCATTGGCCTTCTTAGCCATGAGAGCTCATTCCTGTCTCATGGTGAACTTGTCCCCCAGCACTTCCAAGTCCTTCTCTGTGGAGCTGCTTCCCAGCAGGTCACCCCTCCCCTGTACTGGTGCAGGGGGTTATTCCTCCCCAGGTGCAGGACCCTACACTTGCGCTGGTTGAACTTCATGAGGTTCCTCTCTGCCCAACTCTCCAGCCTGTCCCAGCTAATGGTGTTTGGGGTTTGCGTGGAAGGCTTCATAATTGTGCTTTATGGCCAATGGTCTCCCTTGAGTGCATTAAGAGAAGTGTGTGTCCAGCAGGTCGAGGGAGGTTCTCCTCCCCCTCTACTCTGCCCTAGTGAGACCACATCTGGAGTATTGTGTCCAGTTCTTGACTCCCCAGTTCAAGAGGGACAAAGAACTACTGGAGAGAGCCCAGCACAGGCTTCAGAGATATCCTGAGGGGACTGGAGCATCTCTGTGCTGAGGAAAGGCTGAGAGCCCTGGGGCTGTTTAGCCTGGAGAAGAGAAGACTGAGAGGGGATCTTATTAATATTTGCAGACATCTGAAGGGTGGGTGTCAAGTAAAAAGGCCAGTCTCTTTTCAGTGGTGCCCCGTGAGGGAGGATGGGCGCAAACTGGAACACAGGAAGTTCCACCTCAATAAGAGGAAAAACTTCTTTACTGTGAGGATGACGGAGCCCTGGACCAGGCTGCACAGAGAGGTTGTGGAGTCTCCTTCTCTGGAGACTTTCAAAACCCGCCTGGACACGTTCCTGCATGCCCTGCCCTGGGTGATCCTGCTCTGGTTGGGGGGTTGGACTGAATGATCTCCAGAAGTCCCTTCCAGCCCCTGCCATTCTATGATTCTATAGCAAAAGGCAGTTTTGTCCTGCCAAGCTTCCTCAGGCACTTCCCTGAGCAGTGCATGGGTAAGTTACACTGTCCTCCTACAGAACTATCAGTAGACTGTGAGAAATGAAGACACTGGGCAGCGCTGGCATTGGAGCCAGGTTAACCCGTCATCCTGCAAAAGAGGAAAACAGTGAGATCAAAGTGACTGCGCAGGAAAACGAAGAGTGGCTTTTTCCTTTGGTGATTTTCCAAGGTTGCAACCGACAGAGTGATTTTGATCCCGATGGTGCTCTGCATAGATCCCATTGCTTGGGGTGCTGTCAGTTTGTACAGCGCAGGATAATGCTGCTGGTATCAAAAAGGTCTTCTCTTCAGTTGTCATCTTACGTGATTGGCCTCTCCTGAGCTCTTTGTTCTTTTTGGTTCAGCGTTGTGGCTTCTTGTTCAATAAAATACCTGCTTAAAGCAATTTAAATTGATGGAAATACCGGACAGAGGAGATTCTTTCTCACACAAAAGATTAATTCCTTTGATTTTGGTCAGACTAGTGATACGTGGAAATCAGATGGTGCTGGAACTGACTGGCCACTACTTTGTTAATTATTAATGTGTCATTGGTATAATTTTTTCAGTAATCACCTGCAGTTTACTTGTGAATATCTTCAGTGTATGATTAGAAGTTTTTACGTTTCTCAGGGAGATTGTCCCTGTTCCTTCTTTTCTTCTTGCCCAAGTCTATCCCTGAAAGCATGAAACTCATAAAAATATAATATGGTTACAATAAAATATTACTCATAAAAATATAATATGGTTACAATATATTAGTAGGAGGCTTGTTCCAGTTCCTCACCTCGCTCATGGATCTCTAGGCTGGCTTATAGATCAGGCCATCTTAGTTTTTGGAAAGCTGTGCTTTGTCATTGCTGAAAGTAGCTCCAGGATCTGTGCTTTGTGAAGACTCCAAAGCCCTCGCTCCAGAAGGACACTGAGGGTGTGGAGCGTGTCCACAAAAGGGCAATGAAGCTCGGGAACAGTCTAGAGCACAAGTCTTGTGAGGAGCAGCTGAGGGACCTGGAATTGTTGAGCCTGGAGGAAAGGAGGCTCAGGGGAGACCTTCTTTCTCTCCACAACTCCCTGAAAGATGGTTGGAGCCAGGTGGGGGTTGCTCTCTTCTCATAAGAAACAAGCAACAGGACAAGAGGAAATGGCCTCAAGTTGTGCCAGGGGAGGTTTAGGTTGGACATGTGGAACAATTTCTTTCCCACAAGGGTTGTCAAGGCCTGGCCCAGGCTGTCTGGGGCAATAGTGGAGTCCCCAGCCTGGAGGTATTTAAAAGATGTGTAGATGTGGTGCTGAGAGGCATGTTTAGTGATGGACTGGCAATGTTAGATTTATAGTTGGACTCAATAATCTTAAGAGTGTTGTTCAACCTAAATGATCTATGATTCTATAAGCAGAAGGGTTGCTCAGCCTACCCTTGGCTTGTGCAGAAGAGGAGTCTCCACATGAAGTATAGCTACCCCAAAAGATTCCTTCCTCCATTCCTTAGGTCCGCTGCGGATGTACACAACACCATTTTGCTCACATGTGGGATTGCATCTTGTATCCCACCTTGTTGATGGATTTTGGGAACTGAGGTGTGCTCAGGGATGCTCTGTCAGAGCTGCCAGCTCAGGCATGACCTGGCAGCACGGGCAGATCCCTGAGGGAATCAGATCCTTTGGGTTATCATTTCTGTGGCAGAATTTGATGGGAAAATCAGTGGCTAGCTCAGCTGGAGCCACTCCATCACCACCCAGAACAACCCTTGACCTGGAAAAGTTCTTCCCCGCCAGAAGAGATGCTCATACTCCAGGACTTGCTTGTCTCAATGAGGACCATGATTTATTTTTCCTATTTTTTAGCCAAAACAGCTAGACCTTTTATTTACAAGTCCATAACTCGGGCTATGTCTGTGCTTATTTGCTTTCTGTGCCATGCATTGCTCATGGAATTAGGGATGCATGACTGCTCTGAGGAGTGCTGGGGGAGTATTTGCTCATGCCCATTGCTGGGAGGTTTTTATCTTAGTACTCAGTTAATAACTTTCCCTCTTCTTGCCAATATGCAGCCAGATCCTGTCACATTTAGCTCTCAATTCCTAGTAATGGAGATGAACTGGGAACTAGGGACTGGGATCCAGTTCCAGGCTGCTGGGCCAGGCTCAGTCCCAGGATGTGTTTCTCTCCTGGATGGAGGGGGAATTGCTCATGTCTCCTTTGGGATACCTCTAGCTTATTAGCTGGCAAGGCAGATTAACCCCTGAGGAGCCAGACAGCTGCAGTGGATGCCATCAGCTGATCAAAATCCTCCACTTGCCCATGGAAAAGCTTTTTAAGAGACCTCAGCATGTGGAATGATGTCTGAAGGATACTGGTTCATCAGGCCATGACCATCCTGAGTCACGCTTGAGCATCCCCGATAGCAGGAGAAGCAAACCCCACCCCAGAGAGCCCCATTTGCCAGTGGCAACCCAAGGCCAGCACTTTTCTGGAGCCGTAAATCTCTGCTTAAAGCTGGGCCCAGCTTCATGGAAATGTCAAGTTTTATTTGAAACATTTCATGTGCCTCTTGTTTGGCGAAAAGGTAAGACAAATGACTATTTAGAAACCTATAAAAGTCCTTTGGCTGCATCTCTCTTAAATGATGCTGCATTTTCCTCTTCATTGATTCTGCGTCTCCCTTTTCAGTGATTATTTAACTCGTCCCTTGAGATTAATAACTGTATTTTTGGACCAGTGCGTCTATTTCTTCTACTGTTTGTTTTTTTTTTTTGCTTTGTGAACACACTTGTTGTTTGTGGAAGCCTTGGAGGATGAAACCCTTAAAAAGCTTCTTGAGCTGATTATTCTGCTCACCTTGGTGAATATTAGGAGTGGAACCACCTTGAGCTATATGGTCTTAACCATGGATTAATTATTGGATTTCCAACGTTTGGCCAGGAACTTTCTTGCCACATATAACTTAAGGAAGCAAAAAGTCCACATTTGCTTCAGTTGCGGTGTTCAGATTTAGTTGGGCTTGTCTGTCATCATACCAACCATATCCTGGGCTGCATCCAGAGCAGCGTGGGCAGCAGGTCGAGGGAGAGGATTCTGCCCCTCTGCTCTGGTGAGACCCCCTCCTGTGGTGCGGGGTCCAGCTCTGGAATCCTCAGCACAGAAGAGACACGGACCTGTTGGAGGGGGGGCAGAGGAGGCCACAACAATGATGTGAGGTCTGGAACCCCTCTGGTGTGAGTCCAGGCTGAGAGAGTTGGGGTTGTCAGGCTGGAGAAGAGAAGACACCGGGGAGACCTTCTTGTGGCCTTCCACTATTTCAAGCAGCCTGTCAGAAAAATGGGGACAGACTTTTTATCAGGGCCTGATATAACAGCACAAGGAGTGATGGTTTTAAACTACAAGAGGGAGATTTAGAATAGAAAGAAGGAAGGCATTTTTTACACTGAGGATAGCGAGGCCCTGTCCCACGTTGCCCAGAGATGTGATCAAAACCCCATCCCTGGAAACATTCCAGGTAAGTTTGGACAGGGCTCTGAGCACCCTGCTCTAGTTGCAGCTGTCCCTGCTCCCTGCAGGGGGGTTGGACTAGATGACCTTTAAAGGTCCCTTCCAACCCAAACCATTCTATGATTCTATGATTTGGGTTTGAAGGATCCTCAGCTGCCTTCAAGTCCTGCTTATTTTCCTGTGATCAAAAAGGAGAAATCAAGGGATAAAGGCTCAGAATAAGCAGCATGAACTCAAGTTATGCCATGAAAACCAGTACTTTTGATAGCACTTAGATACTTTTCAACTACATTTTGATCATCTTCTTTATTTCATGTCTTCTCCCCCCCACCTTGTGATTATTATCAGTATTATAAAGATGTAGAAGTGCTACAGGCAACTCTAAGAGGCAGCTCCGTCGTGATTTAGCACCGAAGATGCAAACTCCCCTGGCACCCATGTTGAACCTGCTTCAAGAAATCTGCAGTCAAATATATAAAATGAAATGATGCCTAGAAGAATACAAGCAAATGGTGGAAAAACTACTGCTATGTGTGATAGGGGAGGATTATTCATCTGTTTGCATCATGGCACCTAAATTGCTTCTCAATCCTCCATGCAAAAATCTGTGGATGATTTAGTCGTGCAAAGGGTTGTACACACAGATGCTGCTTTGAGATATTTTTAGGAGGAAACTCCTTCGGGTTGGTTGGAGGAACAAAGCGTGAGATACAAAACTTCGGCAAGATGACTTGGTTTTGGGGCAGTGAGTGAAACCACCCAGAACTTGGCAGAGTTTGCATTTCATATCACTTCAGCACGGTGGTTTTGTTGTTGGAGAAACAGATTGTTGTGCGTTGCACCATTGACTTTTTATTGCAGTTATTGAGTTTATGTATTGAGTTTATCAGCAAAAACCTGCTACGTCTGCAAGCCTGGGCTTCCAGACCACCACCTAAGCTTTCCTAGTCCAGAAAAATGCTTTTGTCCAATGCATTTTTTCCACCCTCCTGCTTGAATGAAGCATCCTCTGCATCCACTGCATCCCATTGCATTTGCTTGTCCTGGCTTTGAGCATCACATTGCACACAGGAGCTGCAATATCTCTGTTAAATAACAATTGCTCTTAATGCTTCAGTATTCCCGAAGCATTTTCTCTGCTATACATGGGTGTGTAAGAAATTCTTTGGATGTACTGATCATGGAATTGGTTGGAGGAGTCCTTTAAGATCATCAAGTCCAACCGTTAACCCAGCGCTGCCAGGTCACCATTAAACCATGTTCCTCAGCACCACATCTCCACGGCTTTTCAATCCCTCCAGGGATGGGGACTCTACCACTGCCCTGGGCAGCCTGGGCCAGGCCTTGACAACCCTTGTGGGGCAGAAATTGTTCCTCATGTCCAACCGAAACCTCCCCTGCTGCAACTTGAGGCAATTTGCTCTTCTATCGCTTGTTTCCTGAAGGAGAGGTGGACCTCCACCTGACTACAACCACATGGTCTTTGCATGAACACCTTTGGGGTCTGCAGGTCGTGCAGCTCAAATGGAGACATGCAGGATATTTTCACAGCATCCACTGCTGCACCAGGTCTCACTAATCATGTAGAGAAAGTTTCCTGGGGAGAACGAGTTAAGACTAATTAGCAGCACTAAATATACTAATAGCTGGAAGAAAAGGGAGAATTGAAGCTGCATTTTAGTTTTTTAAAGACAGTTAAAGCATCTTTATAGGTGAGGAGTCATTTTCTGGGTGGTGAAGTGAAGGATTTCATCAATAATACAGGAGCCAGCGATGGAGCAGCAGTAGCAGCAACGCCAGAGTACTTGGGAAAATGCAATTATGAGAATTGCCTTCTGCTCTGCAAACTGCCCTGGTAATTCGCTTAGAGGAAGCACCCAGATGCACTTACATGTTGCCAAGATTTCATTGCACCAGATCTAATGCGCTAAACCAAGCAACCTAAGTACTGGAGGGGAAGAAAAAAAAAAAAAAAAAAAAAAAAAAAGCAAGCATGTCTGATTACAGGTTTTTAATTCACACCCAGCAAAACATGACATTGCACGGCTGGGAACATCGTTTGTGCTTCCTGGGCTCTGCTGCATCACTCAAGGGTTCAGATTCATTTTATTCTCCTTCGATTAAAAGCAACCTCCGGCAAAAGGCCCGTTGGCCAGTGTGTGTTTGGGCGCTCTGCTCCCGGTGTGGTGGCCTTGGGATGCACCGGGATCTGGGTGCCAGCCTCAAGGGACTTCTACAGCTGCTGTCCCCAGGGTCTAAAGCTGACTGTCCCTCATGTACTGAAGTCCAGCTCTTGCTGCCTCACTTTGCCTGGGCAGCCTGAAAAGTGCTGGAGGGAAGGAGATGGCCGCTACTCCTCTGGTGCACCCTGTCTGCACGGTGCTGGGGAGCCCCTCCTGGGTGGCACGGGCTGTGTCCCACACCCCAAGCTAGTGGCCAGACCCTGTGGTGGACTAGTGCCTCGGAGGCTGGGCCATCACGGATCCTGCAGGCGGTGGCTGTGGACAGCAGTGCCGTGCAACCACCTTTGCACCCCTCTGTACCATGTGCACACCCCTGCATCTCCCCACGTACTCCCGTGCACCCCCTACGCACACCTTTGCCCTCCCTGTGCACGCCCTGCACCTTTTTTTGTGCACCTCCGTGCACACCCCTGCACCCTGCTCGGGCAAACCCTGCACCCTCCTCCTGCACCCCCTCCGCAAACACCTGAACACGCCCGTGAATCCGCTGCATCCCCTGTGCACCCCTCCCGGGCGCTCCCATTGTGCACCCCCTCAGCAAACCCCTGCAGCCTCCTGTGCACCCCCTGCACTTTCCCTGTGCACAGTCTACACCCCCCTTGTGCACAGCCCTGTGCACAGCCCGTGCATATCCCTGCATCCCTCTGCCTGCACCTCTTACACCCTCCCCGTGCACAGCCTATAGCCTCTCCTTGTGCACACCCCTGCACCCCCTCGTGCAAACCCTGCACCTCCCTTCCATACTCCGTGCACCCCCTGAACTCTCC
>VWZK01007268.1:0-16777 GCA_013396935.1 Baryphthengus martii
AAGACAAAAATCACTCCAAGACAATACCATTCATGAGGTCCTACTATTCAAAGCCCCATCCAAAATGGCATTGAACACTTCCAGGGAGGAGACATCCACAAATTCTCTGCGCAACTTCTTCCATTAAAGAATTTCTATCAAATCTAAATTTACCTTCTTTCAGTTTAAAACCATTACCTCTTCTCCTATCACTACACTCCCTGGTGAAGAGTCCCCCCCTATCTTTATTTTAGGCCCTTTATAGTACTGGAAGGCCCCTCTGTAAGGTCTTCTTGGAGCCTTCTCTTCTTCAAGCTGAACAACCCCAACTGTCTCAGTCGGTGTTCTCAGGGAAGGTGTTCTCTTTTATCATCCCCTTTATCATCCTTATAGCCCTCCTCTTGACCCGATCAAGCATTTTTGTCTTTCTTACACTGGAGACTGCAGTGTTGGATGCAGTACTCCAGGTGATGGACTTAGGAGAGTACAGTAGATGAACTGATTCATGTCCTTTGACCTGCTGGCCCCTCTTCTCTTGATAGAGCCCGGGATGTGATTTGGCTTCTGGGCTACAAGTGCACATTGCTGGGTCATGCCCAGCTTTCCATCTGTCAGTAATCTCAAGTTCTTCTCTGCAGGGCTGCTCTCAGTCCATTCATTGCCCAGCCTATATTGATACTAGGGATTCCCCCGGTCCAGATGCAGAACCTTGTACTTCACCTTGTTGTACTTGATGAGGTTTGCACGGTCCCATCTCTCCAACCTGTCCACGTCCCTCTGGATGGCATCCCTTCCCTCTAGTGTGTCAAGTGCACTACTCAGCTTGGTCTCCTCAGCAAACTTACTGAGAGCGTATTTGATTCCACTGTCCATTTCACCAACAAAGGTTTTAAACCTCATCAACTTCAGTCCTTGAGGAACACTGCTCATCACTGGCCTCACTCAGACATTGAGCCATTGACCACAACTCTTTCAGTGAGTCCATCCACCCAATTTCTTATCTGCCAAGTAGTCTATCGGTGAAATCCATGTCTCTCCAATTTAAGGACAAGGTTGTCATGTGGGACAGTGTCAAATGTTTTGTACAAGTTCAAGCAGATGACATCAGATCTTTATAGAAATGCTGACACTCTCTAAAGTAAGTTTCTGAATCGGTCATTTCAAAAACTGAAATTGTGACTTAATGTCATAATTAATGCATTCTAAAAAGATGAGTTTGCATGTGAGCTTGCAACGTCATTTTGGGAGTATTAATACAAATATATAGTGGTGTGGATAGATTTTCAAAGAAATACAAGAACAATGCAAACATACGTGTATGACTGTCAATAATACACACATAAAGCTGGAACATGCATTTATGTAACTTAGTTGATTGTTCCTATGAATTTTTATGTTTCTTCAATCTGCCTAGCATGGTAATAATTACCGTGTTTTTATTCCTGCCTGGGTTTTTTTTGTTGTTTGTTTTTTTTTAATTTTTATTTCCTTTTATGAGTTTTAGGATTCAGTTATTGGTTTTCATGACAGCACAAAGAGCTTCAAAAAAGCCTCTACATCTTAAGGGTTAATATCAAGCATAAAAAAAAAAAATTAAAAAAAAATCTAATTTCTGTTGCAACTTATTTTCACTAGTGAGCACCTTGCTAATGATCAACTCTCATTTCTGCCTGACACCTCATCAGTCAGCTTATTTTTTTTCTGTTGCTAGTGTTATTTCAGTGTTATAAGTGGGGTTTTTTGTTAAGTGGAATATTTGTAAAAAAATGGTTTATAGCAAGTTTATTGTTAGAGGAGAGCCTCAACTTCTTTCCTACACAGCTGGTGCAAAAGAAATGTAGAACAGTACTGGGGTATGAATCATTCTAGGAGTGGAAAGTCTCAGTGCAGAACGGTGACCGTGGAGATTTCTGCTCTGATTTCTGCTGAATTTACAACAGTTACTGTGCAAAAAAAAAAGAAAGGAATTCTTGTTTGAGAGGGACTTCAAAGCTGAGGTGGCTTGTATGACAATACTCAAGAGCATGCATTACAGGGTGTGGTATCTTCTGGAATACTTCTTTCTCTTTCTGAATGTTTAAAATGACAATGTGAAGACATGACTGTCTTATGCATCCTCTGACATCTCAGGATCACTACCTAAACAACTAATTTCCATGATGACGTATGTTTGTGATGTGTTTAGGTGACACTGCTTAAATACACTTTCATAGACCATAGTCATATAATCCTACAATATATATATATGCTGTATTCTTTTAATAAGCCTCTATATCCTCTATGTAGTTAAGAAAGCAGATGGAATTAGGCATACATGCACTATAAGTATAAAGTCTTTGCTATGCATTGACAAATGTGCTTTATCTTCACACTTCCTTTCCTCAAAACCACTAGTCTTTGCCATTTCAGAGAGCTAAATATTTGTATTTATACGCTTTCAAATATATCTCTGAAGACATGACTTCAGAGTTAGCAGCCTTTTCATTTTACTTGCAGCTCTAGCATTTTCCTACTACATGCCCAGCTGTGATGACAATTGCATTGATAAATTGCATTGTAAAAGTTTTTTATAGTTTTTAGCAATTACTGAAGCTATTCTGATTCTTTAGCTTTATATAAGCAGTACTTCTAGGGCTCACAAGCAATTTTTATCAAAGGTATACAATAACCTCTATGATCAACATATAAAAATGACACTCTGAAAAAAACATTCTTTTTTCCACTCTCTCTGATACCAATCTGCAAAGACAAGCCTGTTTTTAAGTAGTCTATTTTATTGTACTTCAATAAGACCTTTGTATATCAAAAGCATTTAGTTGTATCAAAGCCATACTTGGAACTAAAAACAAATAACAAGCTAAAGTCCTAAATGTTTAAAATACTTTCCTATTGTCCCAGAAATATGCAAAAAAACTGACTTAATTTCTTCACCTGAGAACGCAGATAAATATATTCAATTCTACATTCATTCTTGGTCAGAAAGGGTTATATTATCTCTGAGGTTTGAGGCTTCTTGCTGCAGATTAAGAAAACACAGCATTTTAATTGTGGGTAATTTTGCAAGAGGAATGCAATTCATCTTGATCCAGTTTTAATATCCTTTGGACTTAATTTAAACTTTGTGGCATTGTGTGAATTCAATTGCATGTGCTAGGGCTCTCAACGTTTTTCAGCCAGAAATACAAGCACAGCTCAGACAATCTTCACATTTCTCACTGTTTAGGGTCAGGGCAGCCCACTAGACCTATAACAGATGCTCTCTGTTAACCCCTCTCCCTCCCCAAAGGGGAAGAGAAGGGAATAAGGGAGAGAGACTTATTAATTAGAAAAGGAAACTAGAACAGCTTTAATGAAAATAGAAATAATAATAATAATGGAATATATAAAAATATATGCAAAACCAGTATAGAACCCAATTCACACACACACACATACACATCCCCTATGGCAATTACATCACCATCACCACTGATGTTGTGGAGCAGGCACTGGAAGAGTCCCAGACTGGGCCCGGCAGCAGATGGGAACCATGTTCAGGAGTCAGATTCTGGTGCTGGATTCAGGCATACACAGATTGAGATCAAAGACAGAATGGACTTGGATTCCAGCCATTGAAGAAACAAGCAAGAATCTGAACAAGGGCTGAGCAAGAGCCCCAAAGCAACCAAGCAAGGGCCCCATAGCATACACTGAATATGGCATCTATGGGGTGGAATCCCTTGTTGGTCAGGTTAAGGTCACCTGTCTGGCTGCTCTTCTCTGCAGGTACAGCCTTTTAGTTTCTGCACCCCACAATGTGGTGCACAAGATCCAGCAGTGGCCTTCGTCTGTGCACCAATCCTTGGTACTAGCTCTAAACATAGATGTTATCACTGCTAGAAGCAGCCACTGTCTGTGAAAACACGCTGCTAATTTCAGACAGTGCAGTTAGTTAGAAGAACTGAGCTGAAAAGTAAAACCACTGAACAGAGTTAGCTCTGTTCTCACTCAAACCAAGACAATATTTACACTAATTGACTTGTATTGCATGCATCAGCTTCACAGTGAGTCAGTACAGGGCACTTGCATTACATCAGAGGCAAGCTGAACAAGATGCCCCTATGGAGCTTGTGATCATCAACAGCATGTAGGATGATAGTGCATACTGTAGAGCTAGCTGTATCTGCAGTGTGCCTGGAGTAATAACTGCTAAACTTTGCAATATAGAGAAATCTTGGGTAAATAACCGAAGATTTCAGATTCTACACAGGAAAAATTCCTGAAGGTAAAAGAGGGCTTGTCCAGATAAAAATAGCCCTGTAGTACCTCTGTGCACCGCAGAAAACCAAACAAATCAGATTTTCTGTCTCATTCTTACCTGTGATATGTGGCTTTCCAATGGAAATTGTTGCCTTCACTTATGTTGTGGTGGTGACAGTAAAAAGAAAGATATGAGGGGTTCCTCACATTTCAATCACTCTCAGAAAAGTCTGACCATTTAATCGATGTTATTTTAAAATCAGAATAGCTATTAATAACTTCAAAGAGCAAGAAGATTGAGTTCATACTAACCTTGCAGTTCTGTTGTGATTTATTTTTTTTCCCATCCTGATCTTAACCCACAGTATCACACTCAGAAAAGAGATTAAGTCTTCGAACTCAGAGCTAACGGAGTTGAATAGCATGACTAGAAAACTTACGTATGAGTTAGAGAATGAGTGACTGACAGTGACAAATTCAGTGCTCTGTTTTGCAAGTGCCTGGAAATGTCTAGGGCTTATAATGATTTCCGGAGTGAGAGATCGAGAGAATGCTTTGATTGGGGCATTTAAACTTTTCCACTCTGTGTGCTCACTTCAAACTTTCAAGCATCTATGAGCTACAGTTTTCAATAATTGCAGGTGGAAGAAACTAAGTTCTCTGTTTATCATATTAAAAGCAATCGAAAGAGAAGTGATGATTACATTTTTAATTCTGTCAATGAGATGCTTTGGATTTGACTAGAATTTTAATCTCCAGCACCTTACTATTAAAAGCTTCCCAGTTAAGGTTGTTTTCTGTTTGTGTTTTACACAATAGAAAGCGTGTCCATTATTCATCACTAGATCAGTCAAAGCATGAAGAGTAGCTACCAGCAATGAAAGTCATGCTCACCAGAAGCTAGGGACTTGTCAGATATATTAACGAAGAACATAATGGGATAGGTCTGTTTGCCAGTCTGAATATGGCATATTCACCTTCATCGATTCATATTTTTTGTCAAGAGTCTCATGGAAATACTCCAAAACTTATTAATGAAATTCAAATAGTTATAGGTATATTCTAGAACACTTAAAATAAATGTATTTACTATTCACAAGTCTTTTTAGCCATACATAAAACTTTTTCAGTTTATCACAATGAAAGCCATTTTAGTGTCATTGGAGTAATCTCATACAGTGTTATCCTTTAGGCTTATCAAGACAAGTAAGAACTTTTTGCTCAAAATTTTGCCACCTATTAGCCCTGTTGACTGTCCATAATTGCATATTGACTCAGCTGTTTATTCCAAGTATAGTAGCTTTTGGCTGATTTTGAAATCACGGGTCATAGTTGATGATAATTATTTGAAATCAGAGGCCAATTACATTCTTTGAGGATGAAACTTCTTTTTTTTTTTTTCCACTAAAGGAGAGGTACTTTCTAATGTGACTGTTCTATGTTTTATTGCAATGACTAATTGCACTATTTTTGAAATTTCCACAAGATTTTTTGAAACTGAAAATTATCTTTAAATGGTTAAGATGTGAAATCATAGAATATATATTGCATGAATATTATGTTTCTTTATTGAAGCTCCAGAACTAAAGAATTTGAAGTGTCTGGGAAAGGAAATAATGGACTTGAGGGGTATGGATGCTTGACAGAAGGATTAAGGAACTTTTTCATCATCATGAAATAAGTAAAAATAATTTCTTACACCTTGAGAGTCTTGGATTAACATTTTTTCATACAGATTTTGTTAAGGTAAAGACAATTATAAATTTCATTATGCTGTTATTCAAAAAAATGAAGTAATATAGCACTGCCTTTATTAAATATTAGTTATTGTTCGCAAGTACTATATGTAACACATTTAGGTTTATTTGAAAATTCATGATGTTTAACACACTTCCCTTTTTTTAAATAACAATTTCTTCTGTATGGGCGCTAAAGCAATATTTGACAATATTAAACTCTTTCGGCAGAATATGGAAGTATATAAAACTTTACTTCACACTTGCCTTTCTTTTCACTAAAATAGTTTAGGTGTTTGATTAAATCTTATTTTCTATTACAGTTCAGCAGGTGTGATCAATGCCCTGAAAAATCTAAGAACCTCAGAAAACAATTCAGGAAAATAAATATTTAAAGCCCGTTTAAGGCTGTCAGCTCAGTAAATATCAAATTGGTCATGTTTCTAGATTTACCTAAACGAAAATTTTCGTTGCTTTAGCAAACTAACCTTCAGAATTTAGTAGTTAAAAGTTTGTGTTTTATTTGAACACAAGGTTTGATGACTTTATCCTTCAATACAGGTGTTCTATTCAGATCTGTTTGAATAGATTCAGAATCTATTCAGATTCTTAAATTCATCGATGTCAGTAGCGCAAATTCCTTGTACAAAACCAAGAATAAGTAGATGTTTAGAAAGAACTGGAGTTAAGTGTTTTTGTTAGTTTGTTTGTGTTTTGGTTTTGTTTGTTTCTTTGGTTTTGTTTGTTTGGTTTTTTTTCTTCAATCAGGTCAAGGTAAGAACAAGATAAAAAAATTCCCAGCATCAATTCCAAACATTCAACTAATCAGTTTGAGGTTCCCTGTGACACACACAATGCAACTCCTAACTTCGACAGTATCAGAATTTGAGCTTTTATAGTTTTAGTAGCAGATGTTTCAGGAAAACAGAAGTACCATGTCAAAACCACAGATTTTGTAAGTCTTTGTCCAGACTTCTAAACTGAAGAGAAAGTGCTGGAGACAAGAACTTAAATACGTCAGGTCACAGTAAAGGGTTTCAGTTTTCCGAGCTTTAGTTTACATTGCCTAAGGTTAAGTCATCAAATAAGTAATGTGTAAATTTGATTGTATTGCTGTTCCAGTATGGTACCACTACTTAAGCATGCTACTGTTCCTCATGTCTTCTGAACCCAAGACTTGTTGCCTCCGTGTAATATATTTATTCATTTCTGTTTGGTATTTACTTACAGAAATAGGAAGAGTGTTTGGGAAATTTAAGGCTAGGAGTAGAAAGAGAACAGTCTTGTTTTCATAGACTCGTCAATATCTTATAAAAGGATTAAAACATGAATTTTACTTGTCTGGTTTAAAATTATTTTTTCTCATCTTTTTATTGATGCAATATCTCCATAGATGCATCTTGCTGACACCTTTAGGTTTCAAATATGCTACTTGATGTGTACACAGAGTATTTATAATTATCCTTGCTCATATTACAGAAAACATCACGGTATTTTAGCTAATATTTTAACTTGCTATGCAAGCTATTTTCTGAAATTCTTCAAAACTTACATCTTCTCAAACGTACTTGGGATTTTAAAACCTTTTTTAATTAGTCCAAACAAAGTTAATTCAATATTAAAGATTGAGTTACTTAGTTAGAATTACCTCTTACCATTAAAGATTTATGTCTTTAGACTCCTACCTCTTCAGACTTCAAGCTGGTATTGCAACGGTAGAAGATGTGAAATGGAGAGAACACAAATTATCCCCTCATTTTGTGCAGGTGGAACAGTAACGGTTTGCATCTTTAAGCATTCAAGATCACAGTCTGTTTTTATTACTTTATTTCATACACGTATAATAAAAAGGCTGCTATTCCTAGTCTTGAAGAGAACAACTCTTTAATTAATGGTTTTAATATGCCACTTCTTTCTTTTAGGAAGTATGTTATCCTCTGAAAAACTCTTTGGTTTGCTAAAACAATTGGGTGCAGGCATCAGCATAGAAGACAAAATAAAAGAGTAAATAAAGCACTTGCTGTTTAAAAGCAGTTTCCCAAGCAAACTTGTCTGCCCTCCTGCTTGCTGGAAGTATGCTGACTATAACTTCAAAGTATTTTAACATTTGGGATGCCTTTAAGCCTTACTTTTGTGCTGATATTCAGGCAAGTGCTATATATATCTTGTTCCAATTTAGCGTAACATGCATAATGCAATTAATCTTAAAGCAATTGAAAGGCCAAGGTGTAGCCACAAACAATAAGAAAGCATTGCTTTCCTAACTGCATAACAATGAAGTAATTCCATGTGTTTCAGGTTCTGATGAGACTGACAACTCCTGCTTTTTCAGGGACAGTGAAAGAGTCTTTGTAAATGGAGACCCATGCTGACACTCTCTACAGTTCAGAATTGTTACGAAACATTAAGCCACGTTGTGTTCTTGCACCTAATTAATTATGGAGCCCCTCACAAATTCTATGATAGTTTTTCTTCAATGGTACCACCACGTGGAAACACAGCTTCTTTCGAAGAAACCTGTCACAATGAAAGCAGCTCATTAACTTCGATATTCCTCTCTATTTGATATGACAGACTTCCCTAACTAACTTTAGATGTTAGGTAATAAAATTTTATCTCTTTTCACAGTTAGTCAAGACAGTTCATCATGCATTTCACTTGCAGACAAAAAGCTGAACAGACTTGAGCACATCAGGAATCCTCTGTACATCAGATGTCCACAAAATTCTAATTTGAATGAGGAAAGCTACTTCAATTAAAACTCACAAATGCTTATGTTATGCAGAGATAGCAGGCCTTTTCTCCCCTCCTCCAATCTGTTCACTTTGGAAGGTCTGAATTTTCATGCCTTAGATGTTTTTTACCTCTTTACATGCTCAGTTCACTCAGATTTGTATTTCTCAAAAAAAAAAAAAAAAAAAAAAAAAGGGTAGATTTAAACAGTATTAATCTTATTTGGCTGTTTCTACTAGTCAGTTTTGTTTCAGAGCATTATTGCAGCTTTAAACAAGTCATCTTACTGATTCAATTTACTAAATGGTGTTTTGAATCTCAATGTTTGGGGCACATGAGCAGTGTTCATTCTGGAAGGAATTCAGCCAACAGCTATATTCCAAAAGTGCATTAAATGCTTAGTGGAGATGCTGGTTACAGCTTGACATATTGGTCATAAGACATCTGTGCCCTCCAGTACACATACAACAACATGCATGAACAGAAGGATCTCATTCAAAGCTCCCATGACACCCTGCTATGGTTCTCACGCAATGTGAAAGATCAAATGTTGTGCACAACTCCATAGCTCCTAATCACTACGAGTGTTTAAATTGTTTTAACATCTTTCTCCTGCTTCTTCAACTTCCATCCAGACTTCTGGTCATCCCTTCTTTCCTTATTCTACTTCTATTGCTGCCTGGCTTTTCAGAGGTCCTTACATAACTTATTGAAAGATGAATGGATTATTTGTCCTGTATTTTTCCTTTTCCTCCATCTAACCTTGGATTAATCTTATCATTAGTTATCCCTTCATTACAAAAAACCCAAAAGATTTAAAGATGTTGCCTGAAGACCCAGAAAGATAATACCATTCACTAATCTCTAGTATGATAGATTTAGAAACTTTTAGGAAGGTGGATGTCTTGATAGCAGTATCAGGAGATTTTTAAGGTTGTTGCTACTGATGGTGGTTCTCTTCTGTTTCATGGCTATGCTTTATAAAATCTTATATGATGAAGGTGGTGATCCTGAACTACAGCAATGACTGTTTCAAAGAAAGCATGACAGACCTGCACGTACTGTAGAGAGCTTTCAGGCAGAATCACATTAATGAGTCGGCTTCTTGCTTGGGTTCTGGGCTTCTGTTTCTTGGGATTGATCTCTCTATAAGGCATAGTCTTTGATTTCACTGCAGTAGGGTACATGGTAGCAGTTGGCCTCTCCCATTTATTCTATCTTCGTGCAGGCAGGAAGTAGATTTTGCTGTGAAAGGTTTCTCTGGAGAGGAAGCAGCATCTCAGGGCTAGGTGGTATTTCCAGGGAAGGAGGGGGAACAGAATAGGGTTGTTGTGGATGTTATCAACAGACCCCTCCAGGATGTTCAAAAGGGCTGGCAGCAGTCTTCAGCTAACCAAGATACCCATCTGGCTGAGGTTGAGAGGCAGAAGGCTCTGGGAAACTGGAAGAATGCATTGTTCCTGCCCCAGAACTGACAAGCCATGTTCGTTGGCAGCTAGTCGTGGAGTCACCAAAGAAGGAGGAAGGTCAGCTGCTCCAAAAAAAAAAGCCCTCATCTACCCAGTAACGGATGAATCTCCACTAGGCATAGTGATCCTCCAGGTGTCTAAGTGCCAGTATTTCAGGTTCTGTGTCTGACACTTTGACTAGATCATGCTAGCCTAGCTAGTCTCAAAGGAGCTAATTTATAGGCTTACAGAATCTTTCTGTCCCTCTACCCATATTATTCCTAAGGTTTTTTCAAGTTTTCAGGCTCTGGTTCAGTTAGGTTAGAATAAAAGCTCAGAACAATCCTACTGATTTGATGAGAACAATCTTATTAAATGTCCTAGATGTTTCCTAAAGACCACTGCTCCCAACAAAGGCCTCCTACTTGGTTTCACAAACTTTTATTGTGTCCACAAGAGAACTATTCCTATCCCACACCTTTCTCTGAGCATCCTATAGAATGTGGGTCATGCTTACCACTGTAAAAGATCACAAATATCTGTTGTTTGAATACTTTCAGTGGCCAACGTTTAATTATCCAATCTGTTAATTTAGAATTATTTCCATTCATTTTCTTGGTCATTGTCTGGAAATGCACATTCAAGAACAAGAAGAGGAAGAAATCAGAGCTCACAGGTAGTTGTGGTCATACTCCACTTGCTCCCCGAGTAACATGTTTTGAGGGGGTAGATTTACAGCAAGAGTTCATCTTCTGAGGACTTCTTATATGGGACAGCAGAGGCAATTTCTGAGATGGTAGAAACTCTCTCAGGTACCAAAACTGGCCATAGCATGAGGCCAGGATGAGGCCACAAATTTCTTCCAACTCTGAACAAAGTGCTTGACTCCAGGATGAGGACACAAGGGAGTTACCTTGAGAGTGGAAATGAGGAAAGGAGAATTATACAGAAACTCATCAATGATTTGCAGAGTGGACACAGACATTTCTTGCTATGCTTAACAAAATTAATAAATGCTTTTTCTGCAAGCAGAAAGCAAAAGCAAAATGAGTGACTGACTAAAGCTGAATGTTAGCAGCCTTTGCCTGATATGTCAAGTCTTTTCCCCCGATAAAGAAAATATCTCATACAAACCAGCTCAAAGGACATAGGGAGTAGGCATGGTTTTCTCTGAACCCTACTGTGAGTCTTTCAACAAAAAGCACCTTCCAGCTGGTAGATGACTGCAGCAAGCTACACTCTCTGGAGAAGGAAGAATCAGAACTTTTTCGTTTATAAAGAACATTTCTCTCTGACAAGTTTTACATAGGCAATTTGATTTTACTTCAGTTATTTTCCTGAGGCACTAAACCTGGTTCAGAAAAGAATCCAGACAGAGTTGGAATTATTTTTGTAAATAACACATGGTGCAATTTATTCTTTCTCTACCAAACTGGCTTCATTACAAAGTGCTGCAAGCTTTCCAAATTATGTGACAACTTTTTTGGTGCTTGAAAATAAAGACCTCTTTTCTCTAGGAATATAAAGTCATCCGTATTAAGCAGGAAAATGGAGAGCTTTTACACTGGGTAAACACACCCACTACCTCCAGAGAGACAAATCGTATGACCTGCTATTTTCAAATTACTGTTTGTGATCCCATTTAACTTGGAATACGCCTGCATGCCCTATGCCTGTGTGAAATGCCCTGTTATTTTCAATCTGTTCCATTTAACAAATTGGCACTCTGTAGGAAAGCTAGTTTGATCTTTCCTTACATGATCCTAATTTGCATAAGTAGGAAATGTCCTTTTGTAAGTCTTTTGAAGGGTGTTGGTTTTTTCCCTGTTCATTTCTAGAATATTGTCAAGCATTATAATCGTGCACCACATTATCTCTCTGGACTTCTGTCACCTTTTATAGCTGCTTGAATGTTTCCTTATGCTATGAGGACAGGAAGTCATAAATATATGTTCTTGATAAAACTTTTTTCTTTTTAAAGTATATACAGCTGTCATAAAATGAATCAAAATGTAAGAATCTTGCAAACAAAACAGCCATTCTTACCAGTAACACAAAGCATTCTATTTGTGTATCTTTCACATCACTATCAGTATTAGAGATGGGCCCATATCAATCTCATGAGACTCAACAAGACCAAATGCAAGGTCCTGCATCTGGGTCATGGCAATCTCAAGCACCTATAGAGGCTGGGCAGTGACTGGCTTGAGAGCAGCTCTGAAGGAAAGGACTNACTCATCCCTGGATGATTTTAAGATCACATTAGATGGGGCTCTGGGCAACCTGGTCTAGTGGGAGGTGTCCCTGCTCATGGCAGGGGAATTGGAATTCGATGATCTTTAACGTCCTTTCCAACCCTGATGATTCTATGAGAACATTGGTTTCTGGATACTGAATTAATACTGCTTTAATCTTGTTAAGCTAACTCATAACTAGTGGTCTTCAAGCAGCAAAAAGTACAATCACAGACTTTATAGGGAATTAAATCTAAAAAAGGCAGCAAATATTTTTCTATGACATAATGCCTTCTGAAAAAAAAAGACCAAACTCCGTAGAGAAATATCTTGGAAATAAGTAATAGCTTGCATCTGGGCAAGCAATTACAAGAGGAAGAAGTGCCTAAAGAGTCAGGTTCTATGACATAGAGAGTGGCTACAATTCAGATTCAGAAACAATTTGGGTTGCTGGCTCTATGTATAACAGTTAGTAAGGTGGATCTAGGTACCTCAAAGTGTCATCTACTAGTGTTCAATTGCTGAAATGGCTAGCTAGGGAAATGCTGAGGCTCCTGGAGAGTTATCAGGAGAGTAGCTTCCAGCACAGAAAGGAAGTGTTGAAAGCCTCTTCTTTAGCTATTAATGTTCTGGAGTTTGAAAATGCTGAAATTGCAGCAGCCTATAATACTGTGATGCCCAATGCAATGGGCACCCTGCTCAATCACCTCAGTTAAGCATCATTTCCACAGGCTCCAATGTTCCTGACATCCAATCAACTATTATGTCTTGTAAAACTAATACTTACATATGCTGGCCATCTGTTTAGTTCAAATAAAGTAGATCTCTCTGCCAGGTTTACTGCAATTCTGTTTCATAGTATATATACTTACGTCTTCGTCCAGCATTATATGGAGAGAAGTCTAGGAGTTCTCCACATGCTCTACCACACTCTTCGATATCTCCACTTAAAAATAGACCTAGAGCACATTTCTTCTTGCCCAGTTTTCAGCAGAGCAGAAAGGTGAATACCTTACATCTAGGAGATTCTCCTTACACTTGGAATTTACAAGATGCTCTATAGAAGGCTTTAAGGTATATACCACCCATTCTTGAAAGATTGCTTTTAAAGCATTGTGTGAAAAGTTTTTATTCAACAGACTAGCGTTAGATCTTTTTGTTTTGAGAATAAAATATCTAGATTCCTCTTAATTTAGTGAATTACTTCTTTTCAACTTAATTTAAAATTACTGTTTGAACTGCCAAGCACATCTCATCCACAGCCACACCACGTTTATACCCAACAAATTACTCTTCTGTGGAAGATTCAAGCATCTCTACCTAAAAGATAGATACCACTCTTCAACCTCTGCCACCAGTATGCATTGATATAAAAAAAATTACTAAAAGTAGGGTGAAATAACTATAACAGCACTAAGTAAGCTAAATTAATTTCTCCCCATATCATTTATCACTACTAGTAGATCCTCTTCCATGTGAGTGAGAATCTCTGTGGAGAAACAGGTCCTCCTCACTCATGGATTGTTATTTTCCCTCTGGCCAAAAAATAATGTGGGATATAAAAGCAGGACTTAAAGGCATGAACTGAAGTTGAGGAACAATATGATTTTTTACAGATAAAAATAGGTAGGAAGACATTTGGAGAAACCTGTAAGGATTTAATCTTATTAACTATGCATATGGATCCTATCTGCCCTGTCACGTTTCATGGGGGTTGCAGCTGCCATGGAAATCTTGATTACTCAGTGGTTCCACATGAAGCTGGGTTGAGAGTTAATAGGGAGCAGAGTCAATGTAGAGAACAAAATGTCATCATATAAATGGCTCTGGATTCCCACAGATCTCCTATGATCTGTCGGCATCAAGGTAAGACTTCTTTCAAGTCAAAGAGCAAATATCGCAGCTGAAAGGACAGAGGCAAAAGACAGAACAAGAGAGATCCCTTGTTAGATTAAATTATTTTTATATAACTTAAAAATCTGTTCATATTCAGTTTATCTTTTATTCTTTTTGTTCTGTTTTTTTTTGGCACTTTATTTTCACTCTTCTAACACTTTGTATTTCCACATTTTGTGACTGCCTAAGAGCCCAACAAAACCTTGACTTGTATTTTTTAACATTAACTGTTCAAAATTCTAAATTAGGTGAGATTTATTTGCCAATGTTCAATTAGATCTATTTAAGGTTTATAAACAGCCTTTTACCATACCTCCTGTCCTTTTCAGGATCTAGAATTTAAGAGTTAAAGGAGCAAAAATAACAACAAGTAATGTCCTGAGAAGGAAAGCATAAGATAGATATTGAAATCCTGCAGTCTATAAATAGGGTATAAAATATGCTACACTTTTATAGCAAACTCATCCATAAGAGTCTTTGTAACTTTCTTGGTAAGGACTAGAAACACTATTAATGCAAAATACTTTTTTTTTCTCTTTTTCTTCTATAAAGGGACATAAAGTGCATCTATTTTGACAAATTTTTATTTTGATATAAACATCTGTAAATCAAACTCAAATTTAAACACACAAAACGAGCAATTCAAGAACATAACACAGGATGGGTGAAGAATAGCTTGAGAGTAATCTTGAGGAGAAGGACTTGGACATGTCATTTGATGATAAACTCAATATGAGCCATCAATGTGCAAGTGCAGCCCAGAAAGCCAACTGTATCCTGGGTTGCATTGAAAGAAATGTGGCCAGCAGGTCAAGGGAGGTGATTCTTCCCCTCTACTCCACTCTCATAAGACCCCACCTGGAATATTGCATCCAATTATGGGGCCCCCAACACAAGAAGGTCATTGAACTGTTGGAGTGGGTCCAGAAGAGGGCCACAAAGATGATCAGAGGACTGGAGCATCTCCCCTATTGGGCCAGGCTGGGAGAGTTAGGTCTGTTCAGCCTGGAGAAGAGAAGGCTGCAGGGAGACATTATAGTGGCCTTCTGGTACCTGAAGGTCCTACAAGAAAGCTGGGGAGGGATTTTTATAAGAGTGTGTAGTGAAAGGATGAGATGTAATGTCTTTAAGCTGGATGAGGGTGGATTTACACCAGATATTAGGAAGAAATTCTATACAGTGAGGGTGGTGAGACACTGGAACAGGTTTCCCAGGGAAGTTGTGGAGCCTCATTCCTGGAAGTGTTCAAGGCCAGGTTGGACAGGGCCTTGAGTAACCTGGTCTAGTGGGACATGGCAGGGGGGTTGGAACTAGATGATCTTTAAGGGCTCTTCCAACCTAAACCATTCTATGATTCAATGATAATATTTTCAGAAATATATATGCCACATAATTAACTTCTGCAGAAATCAATGTCTGTAAGTAGGACATATTTTTTACACACATGTGTATGCACACTGAGCTAGATAAATGCTGCAATCGTTCTGATAAGTCATGAATACCTTTCAAAGGCATTTTTATATTTATAAAAGCAACGTATTAACAAGAATGATCTTGTGATGTCAAACAAGTAAGATTAAATTTAGACTTTTTACAGACAGCCATATTATATTGCCATATTTATTCAGCCACTGAATCATAAGCCAGTAGCATATCTTTAGACTTCCTTGTGTCTTCTACTGCAGTTGCACAAGGCTGCAACACTGCAAAAGAGAATCTTCATCTCAAGGCTGTAATCGTATGGTTATAGAACAGCTCTGCCTTACATGGATGATAAACTATGGTTAACTGCAAAGATATACTAGGTACATTTTAGTCACCTTACAGGTTTTTTCTGTATGTATATGCCTAGCAAGTCAGGAGTGTCTGAACTCAATGTATCTATTTTCAACTGTTTTACACTTGTGCATAGATCCCATAAGACTGTTCCATAAAAGAACATGAAAAAAAAAAGAAGCAAGGAAAAGGGAGATCTGAATGAGAACTACTTACTGCTAGGTTGCAGTAGTTAAGTGAAAGGATGGGCTATGCTAGAAGAAATTAAAAATACAGGAGAAGTGCACACATAATGCGCAAGAACTAAGCAAAGCAATTCAATCCACCAGGAGAGACAGGTGATGTTAAATATCTATTTTTAACAGTAAGGGCAATTTTCAACTTCTATGTCTTGCTTGATTTCCATTATTATGTGTAGATTTTTATTCCTGTGAGAAGTCTAAGCTGTTGTGATACTTTACAATATTCCTATGTTGTAAATAAATTCATATTACTTTCCCTTGATTTGACTTCGTCGGATAGAAGTCTGCTCATACCTCCATTCTAAGTTGCAATGGTTTGCCAATAAAAAAGTTGAAAACAGGTACTCTGATGCAAAAGATCTCGGTGAAAATCAAAAATATTTGGAAATTTCTATGAAGTTCTCACATCTTAATAGTATAGATAGTACAGAGACTAGTCTTTCACTCTCAGTCCATATATTTTGTTCTGTCTGGTTGTGGCAGGGACAGTCCCG
>VWZK01007271.1:0-25073 GCA_013396935.1 Baryphthengus martii
CCGGGGTCGCAGCGAGAGGTGCGAGGGCCGGGCAGGAGGCTCCGCGGCGGTCGGGGCAGCCTCACAGCAGCTCCGCAGCTGCAGGAAGGGCCCCGACAGCTCCGGACAGGCCGCGGCTGAGGGCGGGGGCTCCGCCGAAACGGTGGGTACTCGGCTCGGGGCTGAAACCGCTGCTCCTGCCGAGAAAGCCCCAGAGATGTCTGACGGATCCACCCAGGCAGAACTGGTCCCAGAGGAGACCTCAGTGGGGGCAGTAGGCCGTAGGCGGTACAGGNTGGCGGCAGTAGGCTGTAGGCGGTACAGGTCGTGGGGAATGGGAGAGGTGCCTGAGGGCTGGAGGAAGGCCAATGTCACTTCAGTCTTCAGAAAAGGCACGAAGGATGACCCAGGAAACTACAGACTGGGTAGTCTCAACTCTATCCCTGGAAAGGTGATGGAACAGATTATTCTAGGTGTGAGAAATGTCTCGACAAAAAATAAGGATAAAGTCTGCGAAGCAAAAGCTAAAATGTATGAGTTTCCTCTATGCATGCCATTCTAATCACAGTTGTAAATATTTATTGAATAGCTAATTTACATATTTATAACTTTTCCCCTAGATATAATGAATATTCCACAAGTCCCTGGAACTTGTTTACATTCTGCTCGTCCTCTTTGAGTCTGCGCATTGCCACCTACAGGGTCTTCTTGAGGGTCTTGTGATGAAGGCTAGTAGTCTTCCTCGCTGTTAAACTTTCAACCTCTGGTCCCTATGCATGCTCTGTTATCTTTCTAACACCTGCAACTTGTCTTTCTTCTCCACTACTTTGTTCCAAAAAGGAGGCTATGTACCATTACATTATCCAGGGCCCCTTTACGTGGCTGTCCACACCTTGTCTCTGTTACCCCCCTGTTGAGTACTGAGAGCTCACATTCTTCACGTCCGCCTTTGTAGAGCTAATTGGCTGAAGCAAAATATATTACTTTATCGCACTAGAGGTTGTCTCTAAGCACGTGGAGGAAAAGAAAGTTATTGGGAGAGGTCAGCATGGATTCGCCAAGGGGAATCTATGATGTCATATCTGACTGGCTAGATGAGGGGAGAGCAGTGGATGCCATCTCCCTTGACTTGAGCAAGGCTTTCGACACTGTCTCCCATAACATTCTCCTTAGGAATCTCAGGAAGTGTGGGTTAGATGAGTGGACAGTGGGATGGCTTGAGAGCTGATTGAGTGACAGAGCTCAGAGGGTTGTGGTCAATGGTGCAGGGTCGAGTTGGAGGCCTGTAGCCAGCGGTGCTCCCCAGGGGTCCGATTTTATTTAACATGTTTATCAATGGTCTTGGCGAGGGGACAGAGGGTACCCTCAGCCAGTTNGGGGACTGTTTAGCCTGGAGAAGAGAAGACTTAGAGGAGACCTTGTCAATGTCTATAAATATCTAAAGGGTGGGTGCAAGGAAGGTGGAGCTGGACTCTTTTTAGTGGTGCCCAGTGACAGGACAAGGGGCAACGGGCACAAGCTGGAATACAGGAGGTTCCATATAAATATGAGGGAAAACTTCTTTCCTGTGAGGGTAAGCCCTGGGAGGTTGTGGAGTCTCCTTCTCTGGAGAGATTCCAAACCCACCTGGATGCCATCCTGTGTAATGTGCTGTGGGCAAATCTGCTTGGGGGGGGTTTTGGACTAGATGATCTCTAGAGGTCCCTTCCAATCCCAACAATTCTGTGATTCTGTGAAGAGCCCCTGACCTCCCCCTCTCTCTCCAGCAGTCTATCACCACTTTCCCCACCATACCACCACCAACTTTTGGGTACTCCGGACTTCTCCTTTTCTTTTGAGTTAACATGGCAGAAAGCAAGCGACAAAAACTTAGCAAAAGAAACTTTTCATCACTTACCCGTTTCACTTTAATCTCTTGAGAGTTGGCCAACTGACTGAGCCTTCCTATCTCTGGTTCAGACTTTTCAACATTTCGCTTCAGACGAATGTTCACTTCCCTGCATGAGACAGCCTTCAGGTGTACCAGCCAGCAAACCAAGCCCTGAACCAAAGCTCTATTGCACAAGGTGCTGTGAAAACATAAACCTAAAAGATGATTTCTAACCCCCAAAGACCAGATAAGGAACCAAGCAGCTATCGGGCTTTTGTTGACTTTTTACTTGATTTTGGATGCTTTGTAGGAGTATGTATTTTGTACTTTGGAGATGATAAATGAAACCTTTTACTTGAAGTAGGGTTCAAAAAGATATTCAGAAAAGAAGAATGAAAGGAAAAGATAAATAAACTGTAGAAGAACCATCCTTTTGACTGAAACAGCTCGAACTAATCGCAGACAAAACAAAAATCACACTACTTTAGAAAAAAGTCTGGTTACAAAATTGGTCTAAATTTGATCTTATCTTCCCAAAGACATGCAACAAGTGAAGAGATGTCCATTTTCCACTTAAAGACATTAATGTCTTAAAAGTCTTAAAATCCACGGTGCCGTGTGTCTGACTTTGTAGTAAAGAGAAATTGCTGAGGCACTGAATTGGCTGGCATTTTCCCAGTGAGTAGTGTAGAAGGGGTTATCAAGAATAAACGTGCAGCATAAATCTATATTGTTTATATTTAAATATGTTTCCAGCGTAAAGTTCAAAATGGACAGTTTAGGACAAAATGAAGTTCCCAGTATGATACAGGCTGATCACAATCTGTCATCACAATTAATGGCAGTCAGATGCAAAATCAGTCTTAATTAGTCAACTTCCAGGAGAAGTCCTGAAAGGAAAAATTAAATCAATGCCTGGCAATACTCAAAATAGCCTTTCACAATGATGAGTGAATTATCTTGGCATCATTAATGTGAAGCCTAGAGGGAGATGAATTAGCAGTAAATTAGTATTTAAAATATTTCTTTTTATGCTTAAAGTGTTACTGAAGTTGTTTGTTGTTTTGATGCAGAATGCGGTTGTCGACATAGATCTTAAGAAAAATTAGTTGTAAATATTGCAGTTCAGGAGTGGTGTGAATTCAATTGTTTACATTCTTTTCAGATTTACTCAGAAACGCTCTTTCAAGTATCTTTTTCTATTAACATCTTTCAGGGCCACTGGGATTATCTTAGGTCAAGCAAGAGATTTGAGGTTTTGATTTAGTAATCATGAGAACCGCTTAGTTTCTGATAATTTGTGGTAGATCTAACAGTTTCATAATCCCTCAGCCTGTGACCAAGTAAACTGAAGTTATGATTTAGTGACCTGACAGATGCACTGTAATATCAGTTTCTATTTTCATGCCTGGAAGAACAAACAGATGTTTTTCTACTTTGTTTTTGAATACCTGTTTATGAACTTCAGCAGACTGTATCTGTCCCAGCTAATATTGTTTTAATATTACTAAGCTGCCCTGGAATGAAATATCCATTTCTGTGGAAAATTCCAGTCAAACCCAATTATCTGTGGTTATTTCAAGCTTGTAAATCATTAATTTTTAATGAATGAGTTAATTAAATTAATTTCAGAGAAAACGTTGAGATGGAGCGATTCCCACTGAGGTGATACGCCAGATATGCCAGGAGATGTCTGCATCTTCATTAATTTTTGTCTTGATTGAGGTTAGGTGAATCCCTCTGAGAGTCTCTTAGCAGGCCTTAGTCCTTTAGGTGAGAATCAATTTCTACTAAATACAGTCTTGTGTGTAACGCTGATTTGTTTTTCTCCTAGCTCAAGCAAGACATTGAGAGCTACATCAAGCCTCCCTATATACTGACTGCTTTTAAGCATGAAGATTAAAGCTGCCCCCTTGTGCAAAATGTATCAGGAAGGAGCTGCTAGCCTTGTGTTTTCTGGTGAGTAGAATGGGTTGGATGACCTTGAATTATATTTGACCGCTGTGCATATTTTAGGTTTTCAGCAGCTTCTGTTTCAAGAACAGGTAAGTGGAAGCAATGCAAATTTTTGTTAGCAGGAGAGGAATTCCCCTGAGCTTCAGCTGTTCCAGGCTGTCAGGAAGGTCTGGACAGGTATCTCATGATACCTATTAGAGAGCTTTCACCACTTAAATTTCTCGGCTTGCCTTGTACAGCTCGACAACATGACCTAATTATTTTTTCATATGTTTCTCCGTTCACCAGGAAAGACACACTGACAGCAATTTAGCTAGAATTTGAAATACTTTTTGGTAGTGACCAGATCTGGAGATGCGCCTGGTGCGTTCAGCTTTTCGTAGAGCATGCTGGAAGTCTGACTGGCTGCCAGACAAGACTGGCTGTTTTTGTTATATGGTCCTGACAGTTAATACAAAGAGTTTTAACTCTTGTTTGTCAATAGAGGGGATAGAAGAAGTTCCTTTCTTTCTGAGCTTTCTTCAGCATACAGCCTGCTGGGAAAATATGGCCAAAGAGGTCATACACTGAGATCACTTCTGGTAGCGTAGTTCCTTTGTTTTACAAAATCATAGCATGGATGGGGTTGGAAGGGGTCTCTGGAGGTTATCTTGTTCAACTCTACCCGCTCAAGCAGGGCCATTTAAAGGTGGTAGCCCAAGACTGTGTCCAGATGACTTTTAAATATCTCCAGGGAGAAACACTCCACAAATCTCCCTGGGCAGCCTGTTCTGGTGCTATGTCACCCTCAAAGAGATGCTGCAGACCCTTCATCATCTTTTTTGCCCTTCACTGGACTCTCTCCAGTATGTCCATGTCTCTTTTGAACTGGACACAGAACTCCAGGTATGGCTTCACCGATGCTGGTAATGCAAACTGCTTTTGTTTAATTAATAACAAAATGAAAATGATGGTGAATTCATTTCCGTGTGACCAGACACAAAAATCCTTTCAGGGCACCAGGGGGGCCAGGGACTCCCTCTGGACGTGAGTGAGTGTAGGGACTCCACCAAATGTATTAGGTAAAGGTATGACAGCCAGAGCTGAGGGCGCAGGAACAGGCCCAACTGGCATCTGGCAACTTGCTGGGAATGGGAAGGGGCTGAGGCCGGACCAGGACATGAGACCAGAAGTGGGCCTGGCTCAGTGGGCCCACGGCTGGCCCAGGCAGGGCTATGGGGAGCTGGAGACTGGCTCTGCTGTGGCATCTCTGAGGCAGGGACTGGCAGCCCCGTGGAGCAAGCATGGGAGCCTGTGCTGTGGGCAGTGTTCAGGCAGTCTGGGGGGCCGGACAGAGCCAGTCAGGGCTAACAGTGCTGACAGGGTCGTGACAAATCCCCAGAGTTGATTTTGTCTTTACGCTGGGTTTGGTTTTATATGGGACTTTGAGACTGGCACTATTCTCTAAAAATGTACAGTGTGTTGACAGAAAGTAGTATGCTCCACAGGTCTGTGTTTATTACTTAAATAGGCTTTTAAAATTATTATTTCTTTTAAGGAATAGCTGTCAGTAACATCTAAAATTACCCAAATTAGCACTATGAGTCTTATTTTTCTTGTATATGTTTGCCATAATCAATTGTTGTGGAGCTTTTTGGATGAGGCAACCTTGCTTGATTTCTTATGAAAAAAAAAAAGTGAATAGGAAAGGCTCCACTTAATCTTGCACATATCTGATAAAAAAAACCTTTTACACCTAGAAAAAAGGACATAAAATGCAGTTATCTGGTGTCAGCTTTTACATTTTTTCTTTTTTTCCCCCTTCTTTTCCAAATGAAAAGACAGATTTATTTAATACATAAAGCCTATGGAAATGTGCTGCACATGGGCAGTTAAAGGTGAGAATCAAATATTTTGAAGTTTCAGCTTGTGCTGGCCAGAATCTTGGGCTGAAGATGCAAGCAGGATTTACAGGAGACAGGCTGGTGGCTGATAATGGCTGCTATTCACAGGCCAGAAGGTGTTGGTGTAGGAGCCCGGGCAGCGGCTTTCTCCCTGCTGTCTGTCTCCAAGAGCGCTGCAGGGAGGGGAAACAGGGTAACTAGAGCTGAGAGGGGAGAGGCTCTTGAAACAACAGAGAGGACTATGGAGCCAGAGAGCGAGATAGCTCAGGAAATGGATCTGGGAGAGAGATCTGCGCTGGTGGGAGAAATACTAGGACTTTAAGAAGGGAAGGAGTCATTTTAAAATGAGTGTAAATTGGTGCTGTTGCTAAAAAAACCATCCCACACTACTTCCCTCCTCAGCTGCTAGTCTGCACAGACTCTTCCTGCTCTCCAGTCCATTAACTTGCAAAAAACACATGTCATTTTACCCCAGCACAAGAGACAGCGGGAGTGGAAATGAGAGTCAGGGAGAAGGAACAAGATCTTAAGATTGCTGCTTTGTAGCTTCCATCTACTACAGCCTGGGAGGAGCTGGGGAAGAGAGTGAGCTAGTGCATAGCAATGAAAACGAGAAGCTGAAAGGTGAAAAAAGGAGATGTAAATGGAAGGTAAAGGCTGGAACCAAGGACAGCCTGGAGCAAAGGGCTACTGACGAAGGCGTAAGTGCTAATAACTCCAGTGCCTCAGCATTTCCTTGGTATCAAAAATAGCGTAATAGTTACTGGAGAATATTTCCAGTGTTCGTGTGCTGTGCATCTCATGTAAACTGTGGGACTCTTTCGTTGTGATCGGATACTCTCTTTCCTCAGGTGGTTAAATTCTGAGTATCTACAAGTTTTTAGTTTCCTGATGATCATTTCTTCCTGAGAATCAATATAACTGGAAGCATGTCAGAAACACTTATGCCAATATTTTGAAAAATAAGTATCTTATTTCAAAAAAAAAATTAAAAGAATATTAATGTTTAGAAGTCACATGCAATTGGGTAGTGATTTTTCCAGATTAATAATCTGATTAAAACTTGCACGTGAAGCACAAACATCATGTCAAGTGAAGAGTTTCTGTTGGTCCTGCCTGGCTGTGCAGGACAGATGACATACGTAGAAGCAGCACCTACTTGTTTGTTTTCTCCTTGCTCAGGTTTTACTCTTTCATTAGTCCCAATTGTTCGGGCTCAGCTCTCAGTAATGAAGTACTAATTTCCTCCTGCAGTCTTCTGATGTATTTAAAGGTTGGCTATTAAGTGCTTTGAATGGATTCATTTGTTTTTAATTTCTAGAGGGAAAGCAACAGCCAGATTAAATTCAGAAGCTGATTTGGGAGTCTCTATTGCATATATGCAAATACAAGGAATTAAAGGATTATCTGTGACAATATAGTTCTGGCACTTGCTACTTTTTCCATTGTTTGGAAAACAGTATTCTCTAAATTCTTCTAATTTTGCACAAGATCTCTTTGGGATCTTTATTTTTTATGTCACTGTCTGCTAAAAACATGGGAGAAATACAAAATAATTTTCTACTCCTTTAGAAGCCTAGAAAGTGTGGGAGCTCTTTATCTGTTTAAGAGCGTACTACAGCAGAAGTGGTCAGGGAATCAAGTGAACTCTTCTAAGTGCATTAGCCTTTGTCACAGTTGGTAGCTGAGGACTTTCATTGCAGTTTTCACTGATGTGATGTAGCTCCATGTTCACTTTGAATTACATATAGCAGAGCTCTTTCCACACGGATGTGAAATCAGGTAGTAGGACATAATGCCATCGTGGTAACTCACTGAAGAGGCGAACTTCACACCTGCTTTTGAGTACTGTTGAACATGCTCAGTTAATAATGGAAGGGTTGTAAGCACGCAAGCTAATCATGAAATGGAAGGCACCTAAATGGGTCAGTGTTGTGGCTTAGGCCCAGCTGGCTACTGAGCACCAAGCAGCTGCTCCCTCACTGCCCCGTCACCCCCTCACCCCCCCACCCCGGGTGAGATGGGAAGGAGAATTTGGAGAAAAAGACAAAGCTCTGTGGGCTGAGATCCCATAGAGTTTACTAGAACAATGCAAGGAGAGAAGGAACAGTAATAACAATAATACTAATGAAATGATGATATTGAATATCCCATTGGATGATGCGGTTGGCTATCCTCACTGTGGTCCCTCCTCGCTCCTGGTGAAAATTAACCCTATCCTAGCTGAAGCCAGGGCAGTCAGGTTTTGAGTTGTTCATTGTGAGAACATGTGCTGCTGCTTTAAATTGCAGTCAAAATCTCTGTAATTAAGGCATGACGTGTTTTTCTGGTAATGAAGTTTTCTAAATTATGTTAGAAGCATATGATTCTCCTATAGAAGCTCATGATTGATTGAGCCCACTACTTAGATCCTGAAGTCTCATGCTGGAATTACAGGCTGTTAATTTCATTTTAATTAGAAAATCACCTTAATGTCCAGGTCCGCTTTTAATGACAAGAAGCCTTCAAAGCTTCCATTCATTTGGTTGTACTAATTCAGTAGTCAGATGCATTTAGTTTTAAAGCTTATTAATCCATTATCATTTAGGGACAGCAATATTAATCAGTTGAAAGTCTGCTCTATGTATTAAAAATATGTCATCGTTCAGATTGTTTAGTGTTTTCATTAAAATCTATTTTAAAATGATGAATAGGAATTTATGTATAAATTTGTTCATGTGAATGTAGATAACATTTAATGAAAGTAAAGCTACCAAACATTTAACGTAGATAAGGAATCACTTAATGAGCTTCTTATGAAACCCAAGCTACTTAGCATAAATAATCACGTTATGATTTATTGCACTTTTGCATAGTTAAGGAAGCAACTCAAGAAGTGATTAGTTTATGTTCTTAACTTTGATCTGTTTGCCAAGTAAATATTTTCACATTTAAAAAAATCAGTATATTCTTCCATTGATTATTGTAATTATTTTTCATAATACAGTCACAAACTCCAACCAGTCTTCTCTCTTGGCCTTTAAAATAAGTTACTTCAATAGGTAAGAGCAGGTAACTGCATTGGATTAGTGGACGTTATAAAAAAAGTAGAAACATCTGTTTAGAGAGGCTTAGTTAGTACTTACTTAGTACCTGGAGCATACAAATAAGAAATCTGCCAAGTAATTTACTCTCGTGGAGTATATGATACATTAATAGCCAGCTTAAAACATCTGAAGGACATCCATGTCCTACAGAAAGCCATGCTTATGGCAGCTAGAGGTGTTTCTCTATTGCATTCTTCTATCTATAGCAACTTCACATTTCATAGAGGCATCTTATGTAAACTGGAAGGCTTAATAAAACTCTTTCCAGTCACAGAATGGTTGCTGAGTTTGGCAGGCATCTCTGGAGATCATCGAGTCCAACCTCCCTTCTCAAAGTAGGGCCAGCTAGGAAGTAAATTGCTCCAGACCATACTCTGTCGTATTTTCAGCATCTCCAAGGATGGAGTCTTCAGAACTCTCTGGACAATCTGTTCCAGTGTTTGACCACTCCCATTGTAAACATGTTTCCTTGTGTTGAGAGGAAATTTTCGGTATTTTGACTTGCGCCCATTGCCTCTCGGTCTTTCACTTGGCATCACTGAGAAGAGTCTGTCTCTGTTTTCATTGCTCTGCTAAACTAAACTAAATGCATTAATGAGACGCCCTTAAACCTTTTCTTCATGAAGCTGGACATTCCCAGCTCTCTTGGTCTTTCCTTATCTAGCAGTGCTCAGATCCTTTTAACATCTTCCTGGTCCTTCACTGGATCTTCTTTGGTATATCAACACCCAAAAGAAGCATCTAGAGGGCTTGCCATCGTCTGTGCTCTGTGCCAGAATCAATCAATCAATATTGCACAGACATTTTTTTTATCTTCTCATTATCAACCGTTTGAGTCTGAAAGTAGCTTATTGTGTCTGAATTTGTAGAAGTTTAGGTTGTGTTGCATGTGATACTCTCAGAAGGCAAAAGTTACCAAACCCAACTTTAAATCTTCATAAGCAATTTTATTTTGGCATTATTATTATTTTAAAGATTATTGGTGGTTTTAAAGAACAGGTCAAACAACCTGTGTCAATGAAACATTTAGTTTATATAGTGTAGTTTATAACTATCATAGGTAAGTCACGTGTAAGTTCCACCACTGTGTTAAATCACCTGTTTTCTGCTGGAGATGGTGAAATAGGCTGATATACATTTATTATTTCCTGCACTGTCAAAGAGCTGTAACTGACCTTTGATGCCTCCCTTTTCGCCAGATATTCTTGTTATGGCCAATGTTATTTTTAGCTAAATTATTCAGTTATTGAAGGCATATCTCTAGGGAGTTAAATTCCGAATTCCCAAATACTAATTTCTGACAAGGATCATCAACTTTAGCTCAATATAATTTCAAATCCCAAAGTGTGCATTGAAATTTCGATGAATATTTCTAGTGCTAATTACTCAATTTCTGTATTTATAAGGGAACTGGCACCTCATAAATATCACATTGTGCTGGTATCTCCATATGTGCCTGTTTCCTCTAAATATAGAAAATCAACCATTAGCATTAGAAATATTCATTAAAGTTTGAAGGTAGATAAATAACAAGTAGCAATACCATTTATTATAATTTACAAAGCAAAGAACATCTTCTCATGCTTCTCATGTGATTAATATGCCCCAGACCACCAGTTACACTAAATGCTTCATCTGACTGAACTACCACTAGATGTAGACTTCGTTCTAGTTAGAAGGACTGTTTGCTAAATGGCACAACACCTTGTTCAATTTTGATGAGCCTCACCTATAACGTTAAGATTGCAAAACAGTCTTTGGCTGCCCCCCGCCCCCATCTGGGACTGTTTTTTTTCAATTAGGAAACAAGACCATGAAGTGCACCAGGGGTGTACCTTATGTCAGGAAATGTTGTTTCTTCTTTTTTTTTTTTTTTTTTTGTTAGTTTTTTGAGAAGCTGTCTGTCAAATTATCAAATCAGTGAGCCACCTGTATGGAGAGCTGAGTCAGACCGGAAGGTACAAACCGGAGCAAATTGGCTTAATTGTACAAGACAATCTCTCCAAAACACATTCTCATGATAACTTCTGTATGGTGAACAATCTTAGAGCTCGTTTCTCCTCACATATACTAACTGTTGCTCATTTGGGGCTGTGCTGCTTGCCATCTAGAGTGGATGATACGAACAGTTTTCAATCCCTGTCCAGATACCAGTCTTGAGTATAAAGCTGATTGAGTACAAAGCTGTAGTTTTCTCTCACAGTATTCATGCCTCCCTTTGCACCAAAGCACAGGGCGGGTGAAAAGTCAAACTGACGTGTGTAAAATACGTACAAGCAAGGGTATCTCAGGGTTAATAACCTACCTTTCCTACTCCTTACCCTTTCCTTGACAGTGATTTGATTTGTGACTTGAATGCCTTTCCACGTTGCCTCAACTACTTGTGACACGTTTTAAACAGAAAATTATTTTTCCTTTAAGTATATACTGAAAAGAAAACATTAAAAAGAAGTATTGGTATCATGAAAATTATTTTTAATGAAAATAGGGCTGAAGAAACATTTAGAAAATCCTATTGTAATCCCAGATTTATTTTCATACCATCTTAAGGTTTGTTTTTTATTTTTTGCCAATGTTAAGGCCCAACATGCCAACATTTAGGTGTTTCTGTTCCAATTTAGATTAATTTCACATCTCATATAAGCCAGTATATTTAAGTGGTATATGACTGCTTTATTACACTAGATCTGTTTGAGTTTTTTTCTGTATGTGTGAAATGATTGTGTGTGCTGTGAAATTCTTAGAACAAGTACCACATATGAAAGGTTGTATGTTTTCATCTTTAAAATAAAATAATATTTTAAGAATAAGAGGCTATTACAGATACTAAGCTTATTATCTGTGCTGAATGCAAGTGATATTTATGACTGGAACTACAGAAAAATAAAATGTTACCAATTGATTATTTTAAGAAACTTGTTTAACTCAAGTGAACCTGATGGCAAGTGTCTGTAATGGTAAAACAGAGTAGAGATTGGGCAGAAGGGGAATTAAACCAAAGTGTTTTTGTTATAGGCCGTACTGTTGTGTGGAACTGATGCTATGTTAGTTGGGATTTTAGGCAACGCTGTCTGACATCTTGCACCAGGAAGATCTCTGATAATGTTACTGAATATTTTGTTGTTCCTCATACTGTGCAAGAATCCATTCTGGGACAATTGCTTTGAGAGTGTTTGTAATTTTCCGCAAAACCGTAGTGAAGCAACATCAGCATTCACTCTCTGATCTTGTTGTGTGTTTAAAAAAAAAAAAAAAAAAGTTATGGGAAATGATGACATGTTTTTGTGCTTCACTAATCATCTGAGGTGCTTAACTCTGCCTCCAGATTTTGACAGAAACAGACAGCCTGGAGATCTCCCAGTTTGGGAGGCAGTCAGTATGATCCAAAGATCACAAAAAGAACCTCGATGACACAGGCAGATTCACCGAAGGGGTGACTGTCACTTATTACACAGGTAGGAGGAGAAATGATTTGCCAGAAGCCAAGGAGAACACACCACCTGTGACTGAATAGCAAATGGTTTGAATAAGCCACAGCAGCACCTCAAACTTCATTTTTATATAACACTTAAGAATAAGAGAAGCTTTGCTGCAGGTGTCTCAGTTAAATTTATTTGCATTTTATTTGTAATTGACTTTTGCTTTCTGAAGTGCTGCTGTGCGGCATGTATCTGATAAAGCGTAATACTGGCATAAAGCAAATATTTCCATACAAGGATTTTATTTCTGTGACTTGCCAATCTTGTGCATGGACGCTTAACATTCTCAACAGATATTTTTACCTCAGCTTTTGAGAATGTGTAATGTGCTTAGCATTTTGAAGTAGGATAAGCGGACAACTTATAAAATGGAGGAAATGTAAGCACTCGGTACCTGACTGTGAAGCTAATTATATAGAAAGCAGGTGATGACAATATAGACAGTTTCGCTGGCTGGACTCAGACTAGTCTACTCCAAAGGAATATTGGATATGCTTTCAGCAGCTTTGGGGTGTATAATGATGTATGGACTCATAAAGTACTGCAGCGCAGTCCTTAAAATAAGGATAAACCTGGATACAACTCAACATCACAACTTGAAAGGAAATAAATACTTAGAAGTATTGTATTACGTTCACCCTTCTATGAACTTCATGCCGTCGGTATTACAGTATTTTATTGTGCAGCAGATAACACTGCCCCTTGACTTTGCTTTAAATTTATTGTCCTTTTTTAATGCACTGCTGAAGGTGAGTGGATGTCAAGAATGATACATTAGCTAATGTCTAAATGTATTCATAGTGAGAAATTGAAGGGCCGTTAGTTAAATGCAGCTGGACGGCAGGAAAATAAATGACAGAGTTCTCAGGGTGTCACTTAGAATTTCATGGTTGTCAGTTAAGAGAAAAAAATTCCTATGCGCCTATAATGGAGACTCTAATTATACACATAAGAGGAAAACTGGTTTTCTATTCTGGCTATTGAATTAAAAAAAAAAAATCTTTCAGTATTAACCCTTAGAACGTTATATGTATGAGTCATCTCCACTAAGCTTATTGCATCTAAGCACTTCAAGTGTGAATACTGTTATTTAAAAATTCATTATATAGTTTAATTATTATTAATTGGTGTATTCTCTGGTAATACATGACTTGTTTAGTCATGATTCTTTAAGAAGATTAAATTAAATCTTTTTATTTTCAATCGCTTACCAATAAACATGGTTATATTATTACTGGTAGTTGCTAGATATTCCTTCTACTCCAGATGTAGTGTTAACGGCATTAGATCTCCCAGATGATTGCGATCCTTTAGACCAAGTGTGATGAAGTTCCTGAGAAGTCAGAGGACTCGGCGATGGTTATTAACCTGAATGTCTGTAGCTGAAGTGACTTAGTAGATGATGGACTGCTGGCTACAAAATATTATACAGCTTTGTCTCTCTTTCTGGTCATCACTAACTTTGCCAGTATCTACTCTGCTTGCCTCCCCTGTAGTCCATTCATAAAGATTGCAGCCTCTCCTGGGTGTAGGTGCTGGGAGGGGGCACAGCCAGGATAGACAACTGAACCAGCCACTGGTATATTCAACACCATGCTGACATCATACCCGGTAGATAAGAGGGGAGCTGGCCAGGGAAAGGTTATGCAGCTCTGGCAGGCAATTGGAGGGCCGGGCGGCTGGGTCCAGGTGGTGAGCAGTTGCATTGTACATCACTCACTTTACATATATAATTTCGTTACTATTAATATTATCGCTCTTGTTTCATCTCTCCTTGTGTTGCTCTATTAAATTCTCATTATGCCAAGCCCCAAGGTTTTACCCTTTTCTCCTAATTCTCCTTCCCATCCCACCAGGGAGGAGGAGGAGTGAGCGAGTGGCCATGTGGGGCTAGGTTGTCGTCTGGGCCTAAAACCGTGACATCATCTCAATCAGGACTTTCCGTGTTTTCTTTACCTTTAAGCAAATAAAACACTCCAAATTAGATCTGCTGGAAAATATTGGCAATAAAAGGTGTGATAAAGGCTTGAACTACAATTAGTACGAAAAGGCTTACCTTCCAAAGTTATTGTTCCAAAAAGCCTAACTACTTCATCTGAGCACTTCTGAGGTTGTACGGAGTACAGTGTTGAGCTATTTCTTTCGTGTAAATCTAGAAGACAAAACCAAAACCTGATCTTTTAACTTCGCTCACATGGCAGTAAATGCTCATCCCCGATCGCGGGTTTTTTGTATACTATCCTGTCTAAGTGCACACATCTTACTGACTTTATCAGACAATCTGATCAAATGCAGAAAATTGTACTAAGAAACTATTGGTAGTTGTACCTTTTTTCAGGTGCTTTGTACTACAGGCATCTCTGTTTCATGTAGTACACTCAAGGTAAACCCTTATCTCCCTTTCTGAGCTATGAGAAGGCACAGAGGTGTGCCTCAGGTGTGCCCCATGTCCTACATATGTGGAATTTTGATTTTGAAAAACTATGGACAATCCAACTTGGCTCTAGGCAAGAGTTTAGGCAGACGATTGAGACAATAGATTTGGCACATTTTTCCAATGCATGTTTACAGTCTGTGCTGCTTTGAGCTGCAGCAGTTGGAACGCTCTCGAGACTTTACAGTAGCTAATCCTTTAATATTCTCTGCTTAGGGTAACACTTTCTTGCCATGCAGTTTGGTTTGATTTTTAAATATGATATTCACCGTGTGCTTTTGAAACGCTACCTTTATGTTCAAGTGGGGAAAAAAATATATGTTACAAGTTAATGAGCATCTTGGATATGCTTTTAAATGTTTATTTTCCTCATCTGTGCCCCTTGGGCTCACCATGACTTTGGCAAACAAAGTTCTGTTCTGCATTTTGCTTTTGATTGCTACAGTGAACTTTTAGGGAACAGCACGTGGCTGACTGAAGAGTGCGAACTGGTAGATGCCAGTTCATCGCAGATGCAAGACATTTTACAAAATGTTAACTCAAATATTATGATCTGATCTTGTTTTCTAATTGCAAGGAACAATTGTAGTAGAAACCAGATGTGCTCCATCAGACTTAAAGAAAGTACTTTATAGTAAGGCTTAATATAAGCACATGCTTAATTCTGCTCACACAGATGATCATTTTTGTCACGGACAGTGGTCAGTGGTAGATGCCTAGGGAAAAAGGAGACGAGACAATTGCGTAGTAGTAGTTTCCCAGGTCCCTGTTGTGCAGATGCAAGCGCTTTCTGACTTACGAACTTCCTGAGGTCATATCCCTGTTGGTGTTTTTAAAATCATTAGTGATTTTCTTTCCCTCAGTAATTTGCTTTCTCTTACTGAACGTATCTAATTGTTTGGGTTGAAACTCCCAATGGTGTCCAAAGGTTATGGCTCAAAGGCACGGTCAGAGAATTTCCACAATAAGCACACACACTTGCTCTGTCTAAGTATATAAACGTAGGAGTTTTCCTGGATTATTAGGGGCAAAGGTAGAACTTAGACAAAAAAGAAAATGATACAGTTTTATCAAAAGAAAACCATCTTTTTTTTTTGTTCAACACTGTAGTTTAGAGCTAAGAATCAAACAGCTGGTGCATAATATCCATCTTATAATTTGAATTTCTTTTACCTGACAAGATATTTCTGGGAGAAAAGAAACTAAGTTGTTCTTTCCTGTATAGTCTCAGTGGAATCCAGAGCAAAATGGAAATGGGGACATTTAGCTGGAAGATTTTTGCATACAAAATAAATGGCAAAGTTTTAAGGGCACATGCATTTGAATACTATAATCAAAATGTCATTTAATGCAAATTCCAAAAGTAGTATCAACACAGAATTATAAATTTGACAATGAAATGCCTTTCATGAATAAAAAGTGAAAGAAAGGTTAGGATACTGCTGTCTCTGTCTTACTTCTGTTTGCTCTTCAAAGTTCCTGCTGTTCCAATTTGTTAAAAATTAGGTGGTGGTGTGCTCATGGGGGTGGTGATGTTTGTGGGTTTTTTTAGCTATAGGCCACCAGTTTTCAGTAATCTACAGGTATTCCAACTTATTCCTCTTGAAAGGAAGAAACAACCATCCATGTAAAAATGTGCAGTCAAGAAATTATACTTTGCTGTTATAAGTATATTCAGTGAAGTCATATTAAGTGGGAAGTGAGAGGAGTTTTATTTTTAACCTTGGCAAAATACTTATTCCAGGATTGTAAAAGCAAAGTAGATCAATCTTAAATAGAAGGTAATGCATTCACTGGTAAAATGGCAACTTTTAAAGATGTATTTATATGTTCCGTATGTGATTGATTTTCCTCATTGGATAAAAGATATGAATCATAGAATCATTTAGGTTGGACCTTTAAGATCATCTAGTCCAATTGTTAACGTAGCACTGCCAACTCCACCACTAAACCATGTTCACAGGCACCACTTCCATGCATCTTTTCAGTACCTCCAAGGATGATGACTTCACCACTTCCATTGCAGCCTCTTCCAGGGCTTAACAACCCTTTCAGTGACTAATTTTTTCCTATGTGCAATATAAATCTCCCCTGGTACAACTTGAGGCCATTTCCTCTTGTTTCTTGGGAAAAGAGACCGACCCTCACCTCATGAAAACTTCCTTTCAGGTAGTTGTAGAGAGCAAGAAGGTTTCCTCTCAGCCTCCTTTCCTCCAGGATAAACAATCCCAGTTTCCTCAGATGCTTCTTATAGGACTTTTTTCTAAACCCTTCACCAGCTTCGTTGACCTTCTTTGGACGTGCTCCAGCACCTCGATGACTTCTGTGTAGTGAGGACCCCAAAACTGAACACAGTACTGAAGGTGCAGCCTCACCAGTGCCAAGTACCGGGGCACGCTCACTTCCCTAGTCCAGCAGGCCTGAGGGGGCATTTGCTTCAAAACTGCCAACACTGTTACTTAACAATAACAAAGTTAGCTTAAGATGACCCTCAGCCAGCCAAAACACTTCTGGGAAACAAAAGGAGTCAGCTTGAGAAGCAGTACGAAAGAAGCAGAATAATTTGTAACGGGAGGTTAGCAAAGCAGGATTATTCAGCTGCTGGTTTGACACCACTGGCAGCCACTCCGCAGGCATCGCAGCCTCTGCCTGGACCTGACTGAGACGCAGGCCCCAGGAGCAGCCTGCACCCAGCTGGGGCGGGGAGCGTGGGGTGCTGCATGGGCAAATCGTGATAGTACCTGCTGTGAATGAGACTTACAAAGGAGTGGTATTGATAAATTAAAAGCTATTACAAAGGTGAGAATGAATTTTACTGTACATCGGTTGAAAAAAGTCACTTCATATGAAATATGCTTAAACATACCTTTAAAATTGACCTTAACTGAAATCAGAGACTAGTCTCACTACATTTTCTATTAGTTCATCCATACTGACGGTACAGTTCTCTAAAAACAAGCCTAAAGTTCAGAACTTCCCCAAGTGTTTTTAACTAACTGCTGTTTGAGCTAACTGCTGAATGCTTTCCACATTAAAATATATGTAACTCTTTCTGACTTTTGTTTTTCCCCATCACTCTGTTTCTTACAATCTGTATAATTATTTATTTTTTGTTCAGTATATTCCCTTTAAATGCTTTCAAGCATGTAACACTTCTGTTACACTTCAAAAAAGAAAATCTTTGAATGGCCAATACCGAGCGTGAACTGAGGCCATAGAAAACTTCCAGTTTTTTAAAGTCACTGCTGTTGTGAGTGTTGCACTACAATGAGTGAATCTCAAAATTTCGAGTTTTGACTTTGTTGGCAGTTTTGGGGACTGCGCTCCTTTCATCGTAATTTTATAATGATGTTTGTATGTGTGTGTGGATGTGTCTCTAAGCTTTTAATACTGAACAATATTTACTTCACTGTAGTTGATATGATTCTTCTGTGTTGTCACCTAATTTAAGAGAGTATGTCCTGAGTGCTTCTGTTTCCACCCAGAAACAAATATCCGAAAGTTAGAATTTGTTGGGTTCTAAAAGAACCACGCTTTATTTGTTTTTTTTTGTTGGCAATTTTTTGTTTGTTTTTTTTGTTTTTTTGTTAATATGATGATGCAGTCAGCTTTTCTATCTTGGAAAATACATTTGCCTTGCAAAAGAAACGATAGGTGGTGGTTGATTCAGCATTTTTTCTGGTCAAACTAGGAATGTTAACACCCAAATGCTCATGGCTGCAGGCCCAGGAATGCTTTAGGTTCTGTGCCATTAAACATGCTGTCTCAAGAAGTTTCAAGCTTCATTAAGGGATTGGAGCATTTTGAATAAGTCTGAATCGCTTAAAAATAGTTAAGTTTAATTCTTTAGATTTATTTACATCTTTTCATTATCTCTTCATTATATTACAAAAGTAAAGAAAAAATCTGAAGTACAGGAATTCTGTTGCCCATCCTTGTGTAAGTGTAGCCTGCTCATGGCTCCTCTACTTAAATTTTCTAAACCACGCTTGTATTTGGAGATGAATGTGCAATCTGTAGGTACTGAATGACATTACATTAATCAGAAGATAGAAAGCAATATTTTTCCATCAATGGCATATATTTCTCTGGAGACAAGATAGAGAAAATATGCTTTGACAGTGATAAAAGTATGGAATTCATCTTTATTGTAACACACACTCAGCTTGGCCATTCAGTTCTCATCCTGCCGTATTCTTATCTTATTTCACTTTTGTTGAACACTTTCAACTCCTCCAGTGTGCAGAAGGTAGGAAAACTTACTTTCCTGCAGCTAGACGAAGCACAGAGATGTCATACAAGCAGGAAAATACAGTTTAGATATTCTTACAGTGTATGTGATGAATGGAGGGCTGAGAGAATCCTGAAGTTCTTGATAGATGATTTAGGAATTTATGCCCATTAAAACTTGCTTGGTCTAACACAAAAATGTTCGTCTTTCCTAGTACTTTAGCAAAACTTTAATATCAGAATGCTCTGCTGGGGATTCTGCATGAGAATTTTTTTGTTTTTTTTCTTTAAAATGTCAAATTTCAGAGTCTTTGAAAATCAGTAGTTGCCCATGAGGCTTATACCATTATCTTCAGTCTTTGCAAAACTGAATATAATTTGCAGTAGAGGAGCTGGTCATTCTAACAAAAATTATCATTGTTACTGGTTATTTATGGCAACTATTTTCAACATAATGTCACCAAAGAATCACAGTTGTAGGTTGGGGCTGTACTGTGAACAAAACCTAGAAAAAGAAGATGGTCAAGTGTACAGATAAAATGATACATAAAACTGAATTTAGATCATTAGCTCTTTTAATGTTCTTGGAAATTGCTGATCATAGAATCATAGAACCGTAGGGGTTGACAGGCACCTCTGGAGATCATTGAGTTGAACCTCCCTGCCAGAGCAGGATCACCCAGGGCAGGCCACATGGGAACAAATCCAGGTGGGTCTTGAAAGTCTCCAGAGGAGGAGACTCTACAACCTCTCTGGGCAGCCTGTTCCAGAGCTCCATCACAGGGCACCACTGAAAAGCGAGTGGCTTGTTTTGCTTGACACCCACCCGTCAGATATTCATAAACATTGATAAAATCCTCTCTCAATCTTCTCTTCTTCAGACTAAAAAGCTCTGGGTCTCTCAGCCTTTCCTCATAAGAGATGTTCGAGTCCCTTAATCATCTTCATAGCTTCTGCTGGGCTCTCCAGCAGTTCCCTGTCCCTCTTGCACTGGAAAGCTCAGAACTGGACACAATACTCCACATGTGGTCTGACTAGGGCAGAATAGAGGGGGTGGAGAACCTCCCTCGACCTGCTGGACACACTCTTCTTAATAAACTGTAAATAATGTTAAAAATGTCTCTAATATTACTGAGTAATTGACCTTTGCTTACTGATTAGTTAACTTCATTACTCATGGTAGAGTATTTGATTCTATTAGAGACGTCAAAGAGTTTAATAATGGCAATTGTATGTAGCTTGGGGTTTGCGGGACCAGTCTATGGCAGGCCCTCTGTGTGCCTCTGTCTTAGTGTATAGAGCTTTAAAAAAAGATTATAACATACAATTAAAATGAAACATCATTTATTGAAAGAGATTGAAGGTAAGATTCTTTTTTATTATCCTGTTGAAAAGGATGTCTGATTACTGTGCTGTTCTTCCTAAGTTTTCTGGAAAGAAGAAATCTTCCTAAAGGTTAACGAACAGCTTCAAATTAAAGAACAGAGAAGTGATTGGAAGGATCTATCCACCACTTCTGCACAAGACTTTCATATATTCTTGGTGAGTTTAGAACCATAGAGGCACTAGAAGATATAAAAAAAAAGATAAATTTAACATTGGTACAGTAGGATAAGGGATATTCAAGGAAATGTTTAACAATTCCACCTCAGTATGCCTTTGCAATTTTTCTGTTCCTGGTAGAGAATTTCAAAAGGACCTAAGCAATATAAATACTTAACTACAACTGACATATCATAAAACATAAGAATCTTGTTTACCAGTATTGCTTTAAAACATCTTCCCTAATAATGTTCAGCTGGCAGCATTTACTGGTCTTTTCCCGATGCTTGCACATTGCTGGCATGCTTTACATGTGGTATTTTCAAACTCTGGAGTTCTCCTTTCGGTAGTTAACACACAGTTTTCTGTATGGAGAGTTTAAAGATCAATAGCAGTAATAGCCTGTCTCGAAGCCTGATTTGAAGCTGATAGAGCTGCCGTTCGATGTGTAAACAAATATATTCTGTGCCGTCTTTCCAAATAACTTAGAGACTAGATGCTGTTGACGGAATTTGCCCACTGATATCAGAATGCTGGCCTGAAGCTTATATAATTGTTATATCTAGTTTCATTTCACTTGCCGAATTTCATGGAGTAATGCAGTTTGTGAGGTTCTGCTGGATAGTTAATAGTAGCAGATCTTGGCTTTTAAAAGTAATGATTCTGTGATTATTGAGAAAATGAAAGGGATTGCTAATAAAACATTGTCAGTGTTCCATCCCAAGACAGAACTGAAGAACTTTGTGAAAAATGCAACAGCAGGTAAGAAAATGTGGCAGCTGTATTATGTGTTCATATATGTGTTTCACAAAAAAAAAAAAAAATGTCTGAAAGGGAGTAATTAAATGCAGTATGTCTGTGGAGAGTGAATCAATATCAACCTGTGACGCTGGGCAAGACTGCCGTACTTACAGTACGAGAAGTCCAGAAAATGAGAGGAATCAAAATGCATCTGTGTTTTATCACATTATGGCACAGTAACTGGTAAAACTGTAACTGAATAACATAATCTTTCTATGATGAAGATAAATTAGTAATTATTAAGCTGACATTTCTTGACTCTTATATATGACATAAAGCATCTCTCCATCACTGGTATGTTCAAATCCAGTAAGTGATGACTTTAATGTGAATAAAATTGGTGAATTTAGATCGACAGGTGTTACTCAGCTCAAAACTCATCAGTATATTTTCAGCTGAAATAATAAATGAGGTAAACTCATTTATTTTGTCATATTGGGAAAGTTTATTCATATACATGCTACAGGGGAAGAAACAGACCTGTAAAGAAGTCCGATTTCCACTTGCTTCAGAGAGAAGTGGATGTTTGGTGACTTGCCACAAGCTCTATATAAAGCCCATGGCAGCACCAGGAACCTGAATGCATTCCCTAGCTCACAGCGTGGTTCAGGCTGCATCCCACTGAACTTACTGACCTAAAACCAAGCCAGACAATAAACAAAACGCAAACCTAAACCACATTCTAGACGGAAACCAAAGAGTGGAAAATAGATCTGACTACCGTTGTTAAACTTCAAGTCTGTTTCCATAATTAATATTAATTAACAGATTAACTATACTTTCATTCCAAATGGAACATGCTAAGCCTATTTAGGACACTTAATGTATTTGCCTAATTGGATCACTACACCAGTGCTGGTACAAGTACTTATCACGTGCAAGGCATTCAGAGATGGAGAACTGAGTAAAAATGTTTCATGTATACAGACAAAACTTAATAGCAGGTTTTGAGGATTTGTTCAAAGCTCGAGGTACTTTCATGCTCAGTGGCCATATCTTAGAGTTGGCAGATCCCTGTTCCATTCTTCCAGAGACACCTGAACAACTGCATCACACATTACTGTTGAACCAGATGATTGATGTTTGAAGAAGAGTCTTTGAGTCCTTCTCATCTTCCCCTGAGGGGCAGGAGATGTTTTTATATAAAATATTTAAAGACTCTCTGGGTTGATGACTATGGCATTCACGTAAAAGTAGCATGCCTGGATTTAGTGGAAGGTTATGAAAACCAAAGCAAACCCAAAAGACGTCTGACCCATCTTCAGAAGAGCATATATTAGAGTATGCCGTGGTCTGATGGTTGAGGAGTTGCCCCACAGGGGACGTATGTGTGTTCAGGCCTTCTCAGATGGAAACTAGTCTCCCACATTCTTGGCAAACACAGTAAATAGCAGTCATAAAAGAAAACAAAACCATCCTAGAATACCTGGCAGGAATTTTAATAAGAAATAAATTCTTTGACTTGCATTTCATAAAACCTGCATAATTTCATTTCAATTTTACAAATTTAACTTGATTGGTTAATGCAGGGAATGTGAAAGAAAGTGCTTGCACAGAGTCTGTTTTTCAAGAGCGGTAACAGTCATTGGACTGCCCCAGCTAAAAGTTTTCATCTGGCCTTTTTTTTTTATTTCACGTGCTTATCACCAAAATCAAACTTGAGAATACACTTATCATGTTTTTGGTTTCCTTTTAAGCTGGACTGTTTATTACAAGTCTCTTGTTCTTTAGTGCCTGACTTAGTGTAAGGTCATTAAATAGAAGGAGCCTTTTGCTTATGTTTAGAAATCCTAGAATGGAAATCACCGCTGACATCAGGGTTAGACATGTTTAGATAGCAGTGACATAGAATGCTATCGCAGAAATGTTCTTGTAGTCAATTCATGAAATTTAAAATTTGACATAAACAATACTTTCATGACTAAGTTATTTCAGGAGACCCTCAGAATATTAAAGACTTGGACCCTAAATCACCACTGTTCTTCAAAATGTGCAGTAATTTACCCTGGAGGGGGTTGTTAGTGAAATGTTGCCATTCTAATCTGAGAGCATTGTCTGTTTTCTTGACATGTGTTCCTGGTGCTTGTGCAGTGCCCGTGGGAGTGATGATGGAGAGGGGCCTCGCTGTTAATTCTGTTTGCAGGCATCTAGGACTGTGGGCTTGCGTAGCATTTGCAAAGAGTTCCTTTCAGACCATTCACAGACTAAGAAGTAGTTGGTAATTTCTCAACAATTCTGAATGACGTGTAGGGCTTAGGAACTTCATATACGCTCACCGTGGATAATTCAAAATTAGAAAAAAATAGATCCTACACATAAAAAAAACATATATTAAGTGGAAAATCTTTTTCAGGCTGATAAAAAGCCATGCTATAGCCTTAAACATAACTGTGCTTAGCTAATCGGTTTCTTTAAAAAAACATGTTTGTATCTGAGTAATCATTTTCTTCAGGCATTAGTTCCTAGAATGTATGAATTGTATTTTTTTTTACACAGAAAGAGTAAAAAAAGTAGTCAAAGGTGAAACTCTTTTGTGTGGTTCCTAAAGAGACACTATTATGGGCATAAATGCAAACTGTCCAGTTACAGAGGATGAACAGGAAGCATCTTAAGAGGTTGAATTACCTAACCCGTGGAAGGGAACATGCAGCCGATGGAAACGAGCTCAGATAGAAACTTGGAAAGACAAGCAAAGTAGCTCACATAGGTGTGAACAGCACCGGAGCAGATAGAGGTCAAGAAAATACAGTTAGACAGTGACGTGCAAGAAGGTTGAAAAATCATTCTGCAAGTTCATTTAATGAAAAAGAAAGCCAGGGATGGCAATGATCTATCAACAGGAGAAAATTGCCTTGTATTTCTATCAACATCCCCTGAAATACTCAGCTACAGGCACAGCTGATGTCAGTGACAAGCTCTTACTGCCAAACAGAGAAAGAATAAGCAGGAACATGCTAGGAAATGATGAATCTGCTCAAATCTTTTAGCCCCAGTGATGTGTACTTTAAGCTGCTTTAAGAACCAATTGACGTCAGAATTGGCCAGTTTCTTTGAGGGTGCATGAAAAGTGAATGAAGTGTTAGGAGACTGGAAAAGGAAAATCAAAATAATGTCTTCAAGAAGAATGGGAAGAAAAGATGGGAAATTATTGCTAAATTATTTCACTTTTTTGCTCAGTTCCACCCTTTCTTCTTCCCTAAAATATTGTCACAATCAAAATAATTTATAAAATTTTAAAAGTTACTGAAGTAACGGTTCATTTGGATTTAATGTTTTGTGTACAACAGAACATCAAAAATTGCTACCTGTTGTCAATTTAGTAAGACTTCTGACACAGATTCTTGTATTTTCATAATTAAGCTTCACAGATACAGTGTAGATGAGACCGTCGTGTTATGGCGAAACAGGTTACACAAAAGTATTGAGAGAGAGATTATCAGTGGAAGGAGCTTTACTTTTGACTAAAGCCCTTCAGTGGATCCTACCTGAATTCTGGTTTATATTTCATTAATATCCTGGGTGATGGATTACAAGTGTGCTGTCCTGGTATGAGCTGCAGGCGTATTGGAAGTCTCTGTATTATAATTAAAAGTAATTTTAACAACGGAGGAAAAAAAGAGATTTTCAAATTCAGTAAAGATGACCACAGGCTTCTACTTTTGGGTTGTAATATCAGGTGATACTATCAGGAGATAGCAGTTCTACACGAGTTGATTAGATAGGGTTTCGCTATCAAAAGATCTGAGGATAATGCTGAGCAGATCATAAGGCACACATCAGTAAGTCACAGAATCTCAGAATCACAGAATATTA
>VWZK01007273.1:0-68583 GCA_013396935.1 Baryphthengus martii
ACAGGGGATAGTAGTTAAGAAAAATGTATTAATCTATATGTTGGGTATGGATATGATTTAAGTATGTAGATTATGATGTGAGTGTTTGTAATAAGGGATTTCTGGTATGGAGAAATAAATATCATGAGATGGTTATGTGTTATGTGGTTATACGTCATGCTTGGGCATGACGTAAACGGTATGGAATAAGGGATGGAGATTGTATTGGGTTTGGGTGAGCTGGAGTTAAGGTTCCCCAGAGCAGCTCTTATGGTGCTGGGCTTTGTACTGGGAGGCAGATAAGGCACCAGTGTTGTGGCTGCTGCTGAGCAGCGCTCGCACAGCACCAAGGCTGTCTTTCCAACATCTCCCCCTCTCCCCCCACTCAGTGGGATGGAGTGGGCAAGATCTTGGGAGGGGACACAGTCAAGACAGCTGACCCAAACTGACCAAAGAGATATTCCACACACAGTGTGGATATCATTCGTTGCTGAAGAGGCTTGTCCTCTGAGCAACTGCTACGCGTACCAGAGCTCTGCTTCCTGGGAAAGGCCAGACATCGCCTGTTGATGGGAAGTAGAGAATAAGATTTCGTTTTGCATCGCTTTGTGCCCATGCGGCTTGCTTTTTGCTTTTTCTTTCTATTAAACTGCTTTTATCGCACCCTACGGGCTTTTCCCATCTTATTCTCTTCCCCCCTTGTTGTTCTGAGGGAAGTGCGGGGGGAGTGATAGAGTGACCCGGTGGGTACCTGGCACTCAGTCAAGGTCAAGCCACCACAAACACACACCTCTTGGAGGAGACTTTGCATGTCAATGTAGGACCACCTTAGTATAATAATCTGGATAGGAGTCAAGATATGCACAAATGAACTTTTGATCATAAATAACTAATCAGACAGTGCAATGTGATTCTTCCTTGGTTACCTTTTTGCATATAAGACCCTTTGTGATTCCTGGGGGATGCTAGCTTTGCAAATTATGACTCTTTTCTGTGCAGAACTGGAATGAAATAGCAGTGTCAGCAGTGTGCTCTTGTAATCAAGAAGGCCAAGCATATCCTGGGGTGCATTAAGAAGAGTGTGACCAGCAGGTCAAGGAAGGCTCTCCTCCCTCTCTACTCTGCCCTGCTGAGGCCACATCTGGTGTAGTTTGTCAATCTCTGGGCTCCCCAGTTCAAGAGAGACTGGGACTACTGGAAAGAGCCCAACTGTAGTATCTCTCATGAGGAAATGCTGAGAGGCCTAGGTCTGCTTAGCTTGAAGAGAAGAAGACCGAGAGGGGATCTCAACAATGCTTATAAATAAATAAAGGGCTAGTGTCAACACAATGGGGCCAATCTCTTTCCAGTCATGCTCACTGATAGGACAAGGGGCAACAGACTCAAACTGGAACATAGGAAGGTCCAACTAAATGTAAGGAGAAACTTCTTTACTGTGTAAGTGACTGATCACTGGAACAGGCTGCTCAGAGAGACTATATAGAGTCTCCTTCTCTGGAGAGATTCCACATCTGCCTGGATGTGATCCCAAGCAATCTGCTCTAGGTGATCTTGCTTTAGCAGCAGGGCTGGACTAGATGATCTCCACAGGTCCCTTCCAACACCTAACAGTCTGTGATTCTGTGAAAACAAGTATCTCGGCTCTATGTGTTGATTGGCATCTTGCACTCTGGGTGAAGAGCTCAGATTTCGGATGACATCATAATGCTCATATTGCTCGACAAGAAGGTATTTCCCCAAAAGAAATCTGCAATTCTGCTTTTCAGAATTTTGCCAGCCTTCAAGACTGATTGTACCAAAGTGGAGAAATTAGCTTTAAAGACTGTGAAAGTATTACAGCCAGTATTTATGCAATTAAAATGTAAACACTTGTATATTCAGTTATTACCATTACTATTTTCACAGACTTTCTCATGACTTTTTAAGGACTTCTACAATTTTTCTTTTTTTTATATGTCAGCATCTTTATACTAGCCCAGTCTACCATACAGGTCAATGTCTGCAGTACACATAAATGTATATCTCTACATTATAAGAAATTAATATTCTAAGAATATACATTTAGCACTACAAAAGTCACCTAAAGTGCCCATTAAAAAATAGCATTCGATCATTTTAGAATAAATGTTTAAATAATTCTTTTGCAATTATTCTCCACCTCCCCATACCCACGTCCGATATAGATTTTCCAGATTTTTTTTCACTCCTAGTGCTCTTTCCAAGTCTAATTCTAGCACAAGGGTTTATGGACACAATAAGAGATGATGGAGCACCAACTAAAGGCTAAATAGGCATCTCCCTCCTCATTCAAAGTCTGTTTGTTTTTATTAAATTATGGGAGCATTTCATGTAATTATCTAATACTTCAACTTTATCACAAAATTCTTTTGTCTCCTGCTTTTAAGTCACTTCCCTTTTCTTTTCTTTTCTTTTTTTTTTTTCCTACCTGTAGAAGTTGTAACTTTGTTTTTTTCTCTTTCTGATTTATCGTGCTTGTTTTCTCTCTCTCTTTGTCCACTGTTTTTGATCAAGTATTTAGGATCTGTATTCTCAGTCTTTAGTTTAGCAGTTCTGGTGGAATTATTCCTGTTGTGCAAATCTAAGTACTGTGATAAACAAATAGCAATTCATATTGCTCTTCCTCCTGTCACTGTGCTTCACTGATAGTGAAAAAAAAATCACTTCTGAAGCCCTTGAATCTCCACTGATAACTTGCTAATGGATTCCATAAACACAAATTGGAAGATTTGTTAGTATTGGAATATAAAAGAAAATACTTTGTTCGGGTAACTCAGTGTTCCCACAAGATCTTCTAAAATCACTGATTCTGATAACAGAAAGGAGTCCAATATACTTCAGAGCTTTTTGACTTACTCTAGAGCTGGGCTTTCTTGACAGATTGATTTGTGTTTATTACTATTAATTCTTAAATTTAAGATGTGTTCTTTGAAATTCTCTAAACTGAAAACATCTGTGGCTATATCTGATAACAGAAAGGAGTCCAATATACTTCAGAGCTTTTTGACTTACTCTAGAGCTGGGCTTTCTTGACAGATTGATTTGTGTTTATTACTATTAATTCTTAAATTTAAGATGTGTTCTTTGAAATTCTCTAAACTGAAAACATCTGTGGCTATATCTGATAACAGAAAGGAGTCCAATATACTTCAGAGCTTTTTGACTTACTCTAGAGCTGGGCTTTCTTGACAGATTGATTTGTGTTTATTACTATTAATTCTTAAATTTAAGATGTGTTCTTTGAAATTCTCTAAACTGAAAACATCTGTGGCTATATCTACCTAAAATTGAGTAGGATACATCCCTTTTTGGGAGACCTTATATTTGTCCTAACTTTAACATTCTATTGTCAGGCAGTTTAGGTTAATTATATGCAAAGTGGAAATCAGAAAAGAAACACAATATGGCCTTATCCTGCTGGAAAACTTTGTCAATAACAGCTATAGAAAGAAGCACCCTTGAAAAGTCATATCATTTTTATGCTGGATTGACATGTTTCTTTAGGAAATGAGACCTGCTTTCTTCAAGAAATCTTCAAGAAGTTATTTATGTCAATTTTATTTTTTTTCCACTACATTTTCCTTTGTCTAAGTTACAATCTTCAAGCTCATGTCCAGATACTTTGTGTTCACTGTGTGCTTTTGTCAGGGCAGCTGCTGCTTCAGGACCACCGGGTTAGCAACTGTCAGGAACCCAGAAAGGAAAGCAATTCTAAAGAGACACAGCCCACTGCAACATGACTTTCTCAAGAGTGTCGATAAAGTTCTTAGTACTGCTAACTCATTCCTTGAATCATAGATCAAGACAAGAGAGCTGACGTAAGATGTTTAAGTGGTGACTACACATAGCTCTTGAAGTAGCAGTAGAAATGACGAACACACTACAGAACAACAAATTGCATTGCATTTTCACTTTTCCGTACCTAGGTAGTTGGTAACTTCAAGACCTACACAGCTGTAATCAAGCCAAATACAAAAGTTTAGGTAACCAGGATATGGAAGCATCAAAACCTAAGGTGTAGACAGATTCTATGTCTCTTTGGACTTAGCAAGAGAATGCAAGAATTCTTAGTCCCTGATATCCATCACAAGTGAGATTTGCCTTGAATCTTCGTTAAATATCATGTCATAACTTGCTAAGGAAGTTACTTGTCTGTGTTCGCTGGCATCAGTTTCTTTACCTACTTGTTCATTAAATAATGATTACCCTCCTCTCTATACTGTTATTTCATTTGCAAGCTGCTTGACTACATGGAGACTAATTTAAAAATTGAATTTAAAGACAGACTAAAGCTTAAACTTATCAAAGCATTCCTCTCTGTACTGGTTCAATCACTTCTACATTTTCCAGTTAATTTAGTTTCATTTCTTCTCACTGCCTTGTTCTGACTGAATGGCAATCTTTCTATCAGGTTGTATCCTCTGTTTAAATCCTATGTGAAAAACAGTTTGATAAAGAAATCTTTCAGTGAACCCAGTTCTTTAGAACAATATTCACATTTTTGCACTATTGGTGAAATTCACTGTTGCTACTATTGGTTATACAGTTCTTTGATCTGTGGTCAGCTCTCTAGCTTTGTCAGTATAAAATATTCCCATACAGATTCTGAGATTCACTGTTAATTTACTGGTGTCACCTTCTTCTCCAGCATCAGATTTCTCCAGTATTGCATCTACAGCTTCTAACACACCTGACAACATTCTTCAACAGCTTATACATCTTCTCTCATTATACAAATGCTTCCAATGATAAAGAATTCTGAGTCATCTATTCATGGAAATACAATTCTAGACCTTCTTTAGGGGAAATTTAGGTAACTGATCTGCCCAAAAGAAATCAGAGTGAATAGCACATTATCACATTCTCAGCAACTTGTTTTCATGCTGATCACAGCTTTAGCTTTGTCCTTTGCAATCAGTGAATATCATGAAAAAAAAAATATTTGCATAACTGTAACTAACTGTATGGGATATGGTGGCTCATGTGAACATCCTTGTGATTATGTAGGTACATGTTTCTATGAATGAAGAACTTTCCTTATTTTCTGTTATTTATTATGTTCTTTATGCACTGTGTGCCTGCTTAAAAATTAGTTATTAGTGTAGCTGGAAACACAGCAATACTTTTTGATTTAAATAGCCTATCAGGAATTGCAAATAATAAGTAATGAATAATGACTAGTCAAAGTAAACAGTAGGTGAACAATTGAAAGTCAAAATGTGTTTACCTAAACTGTTGGCTGAACAATAAAAAAAATAGTTCAGTGGGTAAGTCACAGAAGCAACTAACTTCATCAGATAAATTATTCACAGGAAAAACTCTGGCTATGAAATTTAGTGTTGACAAATGCTTAATAACGCACATTGAAATAATCTGACTATTCGCACATTCTTGAATTTGAAATTAGCTGCAAATATTCTGGAAAAAAACAGTCCACCCAAATCAGAAAATGAATACAGTCACATTTCAGATGGCTTAGTGAAACCAATGCTCAGTGTACAGCATAAGTAGCAAATAAATACATAAATGAAATTTTTACGATGCATAAAGATTGAATAGGAAACAAATACTGGAAAGTTCATAACAGCACCATGTAAATTGCTTGTGAGATATTACTTGACATTTTTCATTCAGTTTCATCATCATAGCTCAGAAAAAGACATTGCTGAAGGTTAAGGGTGGAGAGAGGGTTGACGAAATATTATGTATAATACATAATAGAAACACAGTGATTTCCACAGAAGGAGAGATTTGAAAGACTGGGTTGGTTCACTTTAGTGAAGACATGACTGAAAGCGGGCATTTAAGGAACCTAGAAAAGAACTCTTAGCAAACCTGCAGAGAATATAAATCAGACATCCAGCACCTATTATCCTCATATCTCAAGAAGGAGAAAGAGTTTAATAAAATAAAATACAAGCTGAAGTTGATCAATAGAAATACTTTTTTTCTAGCTTATGACTGAGGTACAGAGACTACTAACAGAAAGTAATTGTCAGAATAAACTTAGTGTTTATAAAAGACAATGGACCTTTATATTGATAAATATAGGAAGTATATAAACCACATCCTTTAGTATATATACCAAGTTCCAGTTGAGAAGAAATAGGAAGACATTTCTGAGATGGGCAGGTGATTCAATCTTCAGTGACTGTATCTCTTCTGTGCTCTTACAGAAAGAAAAAGGATAAAGAAATCAGCTTATCACTCTTGCTCTGTCTACCTAGCTCTAAGAAAACAAGCCAGAACCAAAGTGCATAGGTAAGTACATGCAAGAAGGAAAGGATGGTCTCAGGAAGAGGTTGATTTTGATGAATGTCCTCCAAAGAGATGGTAAACTCACACTGATATGCAGGACCTGCTAAAACCACATTTCTTTTAGAAAAAAAAAAAATGCATACAAAAAAACTGATACTATATAATTTGAATTTAGCAAATTGGTTCAGCCATTTTTAGTCATCTCTGTTGTGCACGATTCCAGAACAAAAGTGCAGGACAGGACTAGTTTGTCTTTGGCAACACAGTCTTTTATCTAAAGGCCAAAACACAATTAACATAAATAATATATAAACATTTCAATCATCTCAAATATTAGGTCACGTTCTAATGACAGTTAATTAGTTGCATTTCAGCAAAGGAATTCCTCATTCAATATCTCATAGGAGTCTTTTCAGATGAGGTCTGGGATATCGATTTCCATTGTATTGCAGAGATTGCCATAGTGTTAATTTGTCACACTCTTTAATGGAAGGAGGCTTTGCAAGACATTGGACCACGGGATTCCACTCCAGTTTTTGAAAGCTGTTTCTGGATGCATGAAGTATTTGATCTGTCAGAGGGTGAGTTCAAATAGCATTCCAATTTGATGTGTAGTTAGCTAGCTCTATGCTAATAAGAAGTACAATTAGCATCAAGTCCTGAAGTTATTTGAGGGAAACAAATGGAACAGGAAGGAGCACATTTTCAAGCACATCTTTCCCAAACAGTCCAGTTAATTACTGTCTTTAATAACTAACTTCAGACTTCATACATTCTCCTTGAAAAGGTATGGGTGAGATGCCAAACACTGACAACTTTTCCAATTTCTTTCATTTGCATAAGTTTTCAAATTAGCCAGTGCTTTTTATATTAGCACATGACAACCTTTCTAGTATATCCATTACTTTGAGAGGAAGAAAATTCTGATTTAACTTTGAAAAACAATCACTTTCTTGTCTTTACAAGGTTAAATTCTCATATTAAAACAGCAGTACTATAAATTGTTAAAGTGGCTTTTCAAAATGTAGCCAGCATTTATGGTCATCTCAAAATACCTGAAAATTGTGGCATTAAATGATGCCTAGTTAAATGCTGGCTTATATACCTATAAAGGGACTACTATATCAGTGTTTCTGGCTATCATCCTGCTGTATTTTTTTAAATGAAAAATGGCAAAACTTAACCTCAGTTATTTCCTCTAAATCGCATCTGACAGACTGGGAAAAACACATATGTATCCATTGGCATACAAAATGCAAATTCAGTTATAAATGTTTATTTCAAAGTTTTATTTCCTTCTTTTAAAACTGAAAGATACATAACACTAGTATTCAAATTCAAATTAGCTAGCTCTGAACCCTCTAAGTTCAGAATTAACACAAGGTTTTTGTGTGTATATTTCAAACTGCAAAACATATTTTTCTTCTTTTTTTTTGGCTCCAGATAAACAACACATTTGAGGTTAATTTGAAAAAAAATCTTTTCTCCTCATTTTTCAGAATTGACAGTAAACTGAGAAAAAAGTCAATGATTTGCACAGTTCTACTCCATGACCTAGAGTTACATTATTCATCACTCCTTTCTCGAATTTCATTAGCTTTTGTCTAAATTTTCATTCTCTTCTGGAGTTACATAGTTTATTCTCTGTTTCATCTTCCTTAAGGAAAAAACCAATTTGCTCATTTATAATATGACCAACAATTGTATTAAGTAGCCTTGCTGCAATCTTTCAACAGCTAAATAAACATGAAGGCAGAAAATAAATGGTTCAGAATGGTCAAAAGTCTTACAAGTCCTTCCTTCTAATTTAAAATAATTTCCACAACAATTGATACTATGATTAGAAATTTGACTGCAGTAAAATCTGCAAATTTTGAATATAGTAATTATTCATATCATACAAAAATAGCAAAAAAACAATTATTCACCTACACCTTTGAATATATCCCATTGATTATATCTATTCCTTTTTGCAGCCCAGGAACTTTTTTTTTTTTTTTTTTTTTTTAACTCCAAGTACTCTTCTGGTCAGTGATTTCCCTCTGCTATTGAGCGTTTCTTAATAACTAATCTTTTGAAATCATTATCATTACCAGTATAAAACAGTACAACATAAGAAATTCTATGCTTTTAGTATTGGCATTTCCCCTGAAATAAAACTGAGGGATTAAAGAGAAGGAAACAGTTTGGCTCTGTAGATGTTGCATATTTTTTTTCATACTGTCCAAAACAGGGATGCAAAATCACTACTCACAGTCATATCACTGTTTCATGGTGAATGGAAACATAATTTGTGTTAATCTCTTCTGTAAAACACATTCTGTAAAAACTGGAGGTTTTCATGAGCATGTTCTCAGCATGAGCTTTCCTGGAAACTGCTATGAGGTTTACTGGGAATGGGAGCAGGAGAGAAGGAAGTTGGAGGATTGTAACCAAACCTTTGTTCAGCTCTGTCTTTCTTCACCAGAATTCTCGCTCTTGCACAGCAGAGCTCCAAATGTGCCCAGGTTTTGCAAAGGGCTTCCTTGAGAGGAGAGGATAAAATATTAAGGAGACAGACACCTGGACATATTCAGTCTCTTCATTTTGAATGATGTTAAAAAAGAAAAATAAAATTCCCTGAATGACATCCACAGGGACACGGCATTAGGGAGGAAATAAGTGTGTCATGAAATAATTTCCCTCATAATCATAAGCCGAATTGAGTAGATTCTGCAGAGCATCCATTCCACATGCCTTCATACACCATCAGCCACCAGTTGCTCATTAACATGGGGTAACAAACTAATTGCTCTAGTGGCACCTCATAAACCAAAACTGTTGTGGGAAGAAAGTAAAGAGCTCAAGAGAACTGTCGAAGTCTGACACACCTGCACCAGCAGAGAACATGTTAAGTTCCCAGGCGCACTACAAAAGTGGATCACATACTGCATTTCAAAATAAAACAGCCCTTTCTCCGTGCCATGGAGTTGTGGCTGTCAATTTGGTCTGGTGAAAGAAATCACTCCCAGCATCAAATTTCCCAAGGAGTCTGAAAACCGGCATATTTCCACTGACACATACCAGTTTGGCATTATCACAACTATGACCATATTTGTTGCACATTCCCATGCACTAGTACCAAAAAAAGTGCAAAGAAATACAAGCAGATATTAAACGTGTCTCTGCAGTATAGGCCATGGGAATCTGTCACCTTTGTAATACATCAAATATAGTTCAATATATGGATAAAAATCTTGATGCTTTCATGCATTCATGTTGTCATGTGGCTACTTGATGACCTGTAAAAGCAGTGTCAAAGTTTAAAGCTGCTTTTCTGGATAGGACTTTTTGTATTGGAAAATTTGTATTTTTTCACACTACAGATGATTCCAGAAAGATGTTAAAGAAGAAATCTTGTGAGAGAGCAAAAATAATAATGAAACAAAGTGCTATGACACAAAAATAGTCCAGACAGGTGAACTAAGTCTGAAGAATTTTGCTCGATTAAAACAAACTCCCAACTGCTCTTTTGGATGTTAATTCTTATTTGACCACATTACTTGTGTTACATTGTTCTTTTGGTTTTGTTCTGTTTTACTAGAGGAAGCTTCCTTGCGTCCTATATATAACTTATACTATTACATATGTACTGTTTTGACCCATTCTTTTAGATCTCTGTTAAGCTCAGTGATTTTTCCAGGTGTGCTCTAAGACTAGAGACTAATTTCCCCATAGCACTGATATATCTTTCATGAACTTACACTATTAAATATATTGTGAAATGTCCTCCAGACAGCCTTCTAGTGTCATGGACAAGTAAGGTCTATGATCCTGTCTGATCTCGTAAGCTAGGTCAGGTGTGAGAAATACTCTAAAAGGGCTTCCCAGACGGCGCTTGCCATGCATTCAGGTACTGTGGGAAGTTTTACTGATTACATAGTCAGTGACAATCTTGTCCAAATAAACCAGGTGTCAAGGGGAGCCAGCACAGGAACCATCTGTCACAGGAGACAAAGTATGAGTCAGTAGAGGTCACGAAAGGCCTAAAAAAAACCTCTAAAAATTTAATTCAGAATCTTGGGCAAGTTCCCATACATTGCAAAGCCATGCAGAATATTTATAGTAGAAGTAAAAGCAATTAACGTTTACCCCTTTAACAATGGGATGTTTTGTATGCCTTGAGAGTCCTCATGTCAAAATTCTTTTCAGCAGAGAAAAACATCGTAAAACTTGTGTGCAGTTTCCTGTTGCTCCAATTGATCATCATCAAAAAAGCTCTGTGCATTACTCAGTTCATTGCTCAGTTCATTGAGATTACTCACATGGATGAAGACACTTTCAATTGCTTCTCTTTCCTTGATGGGCTGAATGTTTTCCATATGCTGTGGGACACAGAGGAGGGAAAGGAAGAAAGGCAAGGGGAGTCAGACTAGCTTTTGAATTAACATACTTAGAAAATGAATTTCCAGCTTTTTCCTTCTGATGTTAAAAAACCCCGAAGATATCTCTGCAATTATACATTATTATGCAGCTTTGAAATAGATAAAGCTTTCAAATTTTAGTTTAAAATGTTGATTTACTTGTTTTATATATCAGTTAATAAGAGAATGGCATGTCTGTAAATCTGTTCTCTTGTATGACACGCAGGCCATACTTTCCATTTTGAGAGCGGAGAGGTCACTATTAAGTATGTTATGCTGACAGGCCAGGACCCATGCAGCTCCCAAATACTGGGCTTTGTTGTGGGGGAAAGACAGACCTCAACACTGGCTTTGGTTCATAAGGGACCCCGTAAGTACCATGGACCAGGACACATGCTAGCCCAAGTGTTCCTCTATTAGCAAGCTAAAAAGCATCTCCAAGAGAGTGAGGAAGGAATACAGCAAGACACAAGAGTACAGTTCCTGTACCTACAAACTCACTTCCTTAATATCAACAATATCCCAACCACTCTGCCTCAGAAATTTGCCGCCTACCATTGTAAGTCTTCTCCATGAAGTGCAACCAGGTGTTCACAAGAACAGATAAACTTCCTTTATCTACAGAGATACTCATATGTGCTGATCCAGTTGCTGGGTGAGAAAGAAAAACCATCTCATAAAGGACATATGGGCCACTGCACAGGAATAATGTGGGGGTTAACAACAGAGGAGTTGTTATTGCTGCATGTAAAATCAACTCATCTACAAAGACACTTCCAATTCCTGAGAAGCACAGATCAAAGTGCAGCTGTTAGATTCCTCTCTGTTAATTTCTGGCTTTTACAGCTTATGCTACAGAGGGCGCTCATGGATGTGTTGGAGGGTATGAGATTATGATAATCATCTTGGACCTCTGTAAAGGTAAGGTACCATTTAGCTCCAAAGTCTTACAGTTTAACATAGACTTGCTCAGGTTCTGCTAGGAGATGTGACAGAATAAGAATTGAGCATGGCATTCAGAGCAACATTCATCACAGATTTCCTGCACCCTTCTGTCTAGAAGCATCAGTCACTTCAACAAGATATCATCCAAAGCACGTGGTTCCCACTACACAACAGTGTTGTGCACCAAGTGGCAACATCTGGAGCCCTGTTACCTCAGTCCATGACATGATCACAGCCAGTTACCCGCCATCACTGCCTTTGCTGTCCATTTAAAGTATTGTGCTCATAATCCCTTTTGACTAATAAGGGACGACAGGCCAAGCTTTGCCAACCAATTATGGACACTGAGCAAGTTACAGGGCACAAGGCTAAAATCCAAATAGCTTTAATCACGCATACATCACACAGTGGTTCACTGCCTCGCATAGCTTACACTTAGGTGGGCATGGAGACTGCAGACAAAAGTAAGGAAACCACTCAAATGTGAACACCTATTGCCCATTATAACAATGGGTTACACCACAGCCCTGGCTGACAGCTCAACAGAAAACTGCATTTGTGTTGCTTCCCACAGCGCAGAACCTAAAGTGGCTGCAGGAGATGAGAGTCATTCAGATTGTGGCTCACATCTGCCTACCTCTTTCAGGGGCTATGGGATTTGTGTACACTTAAAAGCTGTCGCAAAAATATCCAATCCCTTGACTACGTCCTACCTCTGTTATTTACCTCTGTTACACCTGTTATTTAAACTATATCTAGTAAGAAAGGAAGGGGTGATTTTATGCTCCAGGCATGAAGGGTAACGTTTTGGAAATGCTACTGGTATTTTCTTAAAAGACACTTTTGCACATCTTGTTGGTTGCTGAAATGTAGGGGTATGGTAAAAGCGAGATCCCAGCTGTATAGGAGCACCAACTAGGCTAATAATCAATGACTATCCAAAAGAACAGTTGTCTACCACACATGAGCTTTTCAGCAGCTGAAATGTGAAAAATAGCAATTTTTTTTCTAAGACAGAAGATACTGAGAAAGATGGGAACAATTTGTTTCAAGGTTAAAAAAAAAAAGAACGTTCATTATTACAGCAGACTGCACAACAAAATTATTATTAGGACATAAAAAATTCAAGTATCTTTTACACTTTCTGTGAAATATTTGCGTAGATCGTTTTTTTTTCACAAACAAATGTTCAAGAAGGATGTTTCATTCATGTAGATACAGCCCACAAGCTCAGATTAATGCAGTGCTGTGCAAAGAGGTGCCTGTATATGAAGCAAAATACATTAGTGTCACAAGTACTTTCCTGAAAAGGTAAAGTGCAATTCTAAATGCTTAGCATGAGAAACTTGAAAGGAAACTGATTTTCAGCCCCTTCTGAAAAATTGCAAGCTATTTTTAAAGTGAGTTCAGGCTATCTGTCCCAGAAATAGAGGCACCTGAAGTCACTCCTGACTCCTTCAGCATTAAGTCCGTGAATATACTGAATGCACATTTTATTTGGTGGTAACGTTGGTGGGGATTAAGCAAATTATTAAGAAAGGATTTGGAAAAAAACATTTTTAACATAATGACAACAAACATTTACATAATCAGTAGAAAGCAGAATAAGAAGCTGTTTTCAAGCTTTACCAGGGCAGCAAGGAACCTCATGTTTTGTGTGATGATGTAACAGCACTGCAAAAGGTACTCACTTTAATTAAGAGCTCCTCAATTTGCATGTCTTAAGGCTTGAACATCACCCAAAAATCATTGAAAAGTAGGGATATAATATTTTCAGATGCCAAACACAATTTTGTATCAGTGAAGTTTTCATGGGACAAGAGGCATCTCTTCACACCACACAGTGAAGAGTGCTGGCCCAGGTTCTGGCTGAGACAGAATCTGACCAAGAACTCTCTGCTGGCCACTGACTACTCGGGAAGACCTCAATCCTTGAATCCTCTCGAGTTAAGAGAATCTTGGTGTCGTCTTTGTCTTAAGACACCCAAGCTAATTTTGTGCTTTACAGATTCTCCAGACACCCCTGTGTTAGGGCTGTTTGACTATCTTCTCAGGTCCTGCAGGCAGGAACGGCCAGCCTCTGCAATTAGGAGCAGCAGTGAGTGTGAATACTCTGATAGTGTGAATACTCTGATAGTGTGAATACTCTGAGGTGCAGTTTCAGGTCTCTCAGATTGAAGTGCATGACAGATCAGCCCAAGCATTTTAACAGAACTATAGGGATTTTTCACAGAGATTTTCTGAGAAAGTGCTTAGACTCAGGTAACAGTGTAAATACCAACTTCCTAGGTGCAAGCAGTAGCTTTTATTTCTATTTAGCTATTGTTTGGAAATACATCAGTGATGTAATTGCAGTCTGGAAATGATGATTTCCCTATCTCATCAGCCTCTTAGCATGTTAAGAGGCATATCAACCTCTAGCATGTTAAGAGGCATGTTATCAGCCTCTTAGCATGTTAAGCTCATGTTAATGAAGTTACTCAATAGGACTCATAATCTTTTCAGGAAACACAGAACATAAATTCAGAAAAAATGGGCTCAAAGTATAATGCAAATATTGTGAAATTTACAATATATTTCAGTATTTTCCACAGAAAGTTCAAATATCCAAACTAAAATGTTTCCCTGATATTTTATATGTAAATATTTTAAAAATAATTTTTCTATAGGAATATCTACATCTTTAGTGCACTGACAGCAATTAATTTTTAAAGATTCAGTAACTTCTGTAGAGAGAAAATGAGAGAAACATTTTAATATGATGTATTAAAGGAAGGAAAAACTTCTTTACTTGAGGGTGACAGAGCACTGGAACAGGCTGCCCAGAGAGGTTGTGGCATTTTCTTCTCTGGAGGCATTCAAAACCTGCCTGGACGTGTTGCTGTACAACCTGCACTAGGCAAACCTGCTCTGGCAGGAGCGTTGGACTAGATGATCTCTAGAGGTCCCTTCTAACCTCTACCATTCTGTGATTCTGTAAATGTATTAAGCTCTTCAGAAAAGCTCCATTTCAGGATTATAACCTTTAAAGTGAACAGCAAGTCATATACAGAAGAGTAGCATCAGCAGTATTCTACCTAGGATAGCAACTGAAAGCTAGCTCAGAGCTGAGAGCAGAACTAAAACATAGCCCTCTGTAGATGCAGCCTGCATTGAACACTGGCTTTGGAGACATTTTATCCAGCCTATGTATCAGTTAATGGCAGCATCCAGTCACCTAGCACTTCCATATGCTCCTCTTTTTACAAGCTGATGAGTTTTCTTCTGATAATTGCTTGTGCTGGTGCAGGAGTTCATCACCATCTGTGGAAGATAATTTCTCCGGAGTTTAGTGTTCACTTGTTATTTCTCTGGTGACACTTTATGAGCCCATAGTGTTCCTACTGTATCTAACTGGGTCCTTTCCACTTTCCCCAACGCAGGCCCATGAGATCTTGAAAATGTTTGCAATCCTCTTTATAGTCCATTTTCACTCTGATGATCACAGGAATGCATTCTTGCCTGATATGTCCCTGCTTACAGTGTGATACCCAACAAATCAGTGGTGGTCCAACATGTTCCTTGGACATACACTAGAACTGTTTCTGCTACTTTCTCCACAGTGCTCTGATCATATACCTCTCTGCCTTCTTTCTCTCTACACACAGGTGTAACCTGTACTGCAGATTGAGAGACTTTAAATAGAGACCTATCGCTTGGTTAATTTGAAAACAAACAAACAAACAAAAGAACCAAGAACAAACAAACAAACAAACGAAAATGGAAAAAAAGACAAGAGAGAACTGGAACCTAGGTGCAGAGGTCAAAAGAATGAGTTTCAAAGGGAGATGACAGACAGAATCTAGTTGAATTGTTTAGTATGCTTCTTGCCCTTTTTTTCCAGACAAAATACATTTGAGGGAATGGATTATTGAAAGCCTTGGGTGCAGTGTTTGTCTTGCTTGCTTCATACAGTAAAGCAGATCATTAGTTTATTGAATTTCAGCCATTCTGATAAATAAGCCACAGGCTGTATTTGTTGTCCACATATTTTTCTTAACATCTCTGTGATAGTAACTTAGAACATGATGGAAGCAGTGCTAACTCATCTGCAAGCATCAGATAAAAATAGCTCATTTCACAAATTATGATGTGAGTTCAAAGGATGGCTATGGTATGATTTTGAGTCTCTCAGTAACATTAAATTTTATCCTTCATAGTGGTTTAAGCTTTATTTCTCATTTATATATTTCTATGGGGTTGCCTGTCTGTAGGATACTCCCCCATTCTGAAGAGAAGTCTTGAATGAATATAGCTGCTGTTTCAGATGACTGAACTAGAAAAGATGATAATTCATGTTTCTTATGTTTGTACGTACATTTTTGGTTCAGTACCCTTTTACACATTTGATATAAAAGGAATTCAAACTGACATTTAAAAAGATATTCTTTTCACATAGTAATAACAATAATAATTAAAAAATAAGACCTATTTGGAGTCAGTGATTTGGGTCAGCAAATTATTTAGGATTTAGCTGACTGCTACACGAAGTACCTCCTGTGCATGTTGGAGCATCTGCAGCTTCTTTCTTGATTTCTTAGTGCAATCCTATGGGTGAGATTTAGATCCGGAACTTGGAATTCTACATTGGCATGGTTGTCATAAGAAGCCTGGATCCAAATCTGTGAAAGCAGTATCACTTGGCTTCCCAGAGTGAAGGTTTGGCTATGAAGGTAAAGAGCTCCAACCAGGCTCTGTTGCTCAGAGTGGTCCATATCCATACTTTCACAGATAGCTATCTTTGGACCTGACTGTGTTTATTCAACACAGTACCTGGACTTGGGTTTCCTTCATCATCTGCAGAAGTCTTGTAACTCTCAGATATCATAATTATTTTTCATGACTCTTGAAGACTAAAATGCCTGAAGTAACTTATGGGTCATACTGCAGCTTGTCAGAGTGGTCCTTCACAGTATGACACCAAAGCTACATGCTTCATAAGTGTGGTCATGGTAGAAAGGGTACGAAAGGGTACATAAGGCTAAATAATAGTGAAGCAACTGTTGGGCTAGTGTCAGAGGACTAGGTAGGATAAAGAGAGCTTGATTTCGTTTAAATTTATATCCATTGAGCTTCAGGAGCAGGTCCTAGGGGAAGCACTCTCTTGGATCTAGAGAACTCAGTTCACTCCAAAAAGGTCTCGGTAACAGACTAATATACAGGTAACAAGCATGAATGATGAGGGGAACAGGATATCAAGTGTGCTGGGGATCTAAGATATTAAACACTGGAGACACAGTGCCCTGCTAGAAATAAAGATCAAGCAGCAGATAAAAGACAGAAAATTTTGAGGGGATGACATGAATTATAGACCTGTGGTAGATCTTTAATCTATATCTATTCCTGAATGCAATAGATTTGAAAGCTTGATGAAACATGAAACACATTCTCCAGATTCATGGAGAAAATGTACTGTACAGAGATAAGTTTAGACAGGCTGATAAGACACTGCCTTACATTGATGAAAATGCTCACCACAAAATTGTACTTTCGATTATTCAGTGTGGCATCTCAGTAAATCCAGTCATAGTTCTCTTCCTCTTATATACATTAACCACACAAAATTAAAGCAACCCTGCACAGCCTGTGTCTGTGTCACGTTAACAAGAATCTCAACAAGCATTCTATTCCAACATTGTGCTGTAAATGATGTGGCTTCCTACCAGGACTTTTTAAAAAACAAGTTGCAAAACAAAGGAGTCATCCTGACCAGAATTTGCTAATGATCCAACCTAAGATGCGGTGTTATAAGAATGGTAAATCAATGCACATGGATTAATTAAATAAATAGAAAAGAATCAGAAGGAATAACATGGCATTTCTATAGATTATAACATGTCACATTAGATGTACACAGAAGTTAAATCATATGTACTTCAACAAATCATTGAAACAAGAGCAGAAAGGACCCTTTCCATGAATTTGGACAAAGGCCTCAGTAAAAATTTGCAGTGCTGTGAGATTTGTTGCCAATTTTTTATGTGAACTGAAGCTAGGTTTAATTTTCACCTGTCATCAAGAGTGAAGAGAATACAACTGTAACTTTCTCTGGTGCCCACATTTCTGAGATGCAAGCACTCAAAACTAGACTGAAATAAGATCAATCATTTTCCATAGGCCATTAGATAGTTAACTGATACTTGTAACGCATTCATGAAGTCCACTGTGCTGTCTGAGATTGAAATAGATGACCTATAGGAGAAAGATTCATGAGATCCACTAGGTATCTGAGTAAAGACTGCTTGATTTATCTAGTCACCAGTCACAGTCTAGAGCACACATTTTATTCAAAGAGTATTGTGAGCTAGTAAGAGACAGGGCTGAAGCACTTGCCAGTTGGAAGTGTGATAACGCACTATCTGAAATTTATGAGTATCCTTAGAGCTAAAACAATCTACTCAGATAGTAATTAAGTATCATGTCAGTGCCTTTTTAGAGAAGGAATTGAAAGCTCTGTAAAATTTGGATTTTTTTTTTGGTTCACTGCCTGGAGAGAGAAAAAACAGAAGAAGAAAAGGGGAAAAGGAATATGCCGGCATTTACGTGAGCGAGCAACGTGCCCTTACAGCAAAGAACGTTAACAGTATTCTGGGCATTAGGAGGAGTATTGCCAGCAGGTCAAGGGAGCACTAGTGCGTTATGGTCCTTGGCAGCTTGCTCCAGGTGGTCCTTCCTTGCACAGGGGAGTTGGAGAAGATGACCCCCGGAGTTCCATTCCCACCTCAACCTTTCTGTGCTTCTGTGAAATGAAATGAAAGGAAACGGAAAAGGAAAAGGAAAGGGAAAGAGAGGGGGAGAGAGGATAAGAACAAAATTACCTGATTCCAGCAGTATGAAATGTAGATATTTGTTTCTAACTAAAACAAAAATATTAAATATATCAGGTTTGACTATGTAACTTTTTTTTTTTTCTTTTTTATTTAGCTCGCAATGTATTTTTGTAATATTTTGAGATTCTATCAGAATTATAAACCTCTTAATTTTGATCAATGACCTTTTTTTTTTCCCCCATCAAAATCACTGGATTGCTTAGCTAGTGCTCTTGAGATTGTTCATGTTGCTAAGCTGTTCTTTGTAAACTGCTCCATTAATAAAAGTATAATTATATTGTCCGTGACGAGCTTGTATAATACATCTCTGATACTTAATCTTTTTCAACTGAGCAATAGAAGAGTCTACAGTGGAAAAGATGCTAAGTTTAAGATGTGTCTTATTCATTAGTTTAAAAAGATTTTTTTTCAGTGATGCATAAGCTGTCAAATCTGGACATGTAACCTATCCTGCATTTTGTGTAATTCTATCTAACTTTTAATATTCAACTCAGATTAGTGACAAGATTCCTACCAAACTCTCCATAAGAAATGTAAAACCAGAACTCAAGATGCTGTTTTCAAAGACTAAACCTTACAGACATGTTAGATGCTTACTTTATGAGTATCTTAAATTGCTATAAACTACATATATGAGAAAGATGGAGTGTTGCAGAAGCAATGTTGCAGCTCAATCATAATGGGAAAATAAAAGGACAGTTTTCATAATCTGATCTTGCTGACAGCAGCTGATAAAGATATTTGAGTTAAACTGGCACACATGTTAAAGAATATTAGTTCATAACAAAAATCCCATGATTGTTTCTAAGGTAGGAATTTATTTCGGCAACAGATAAGTCTTCTAAAGGATCTAGATCTTCAATTTGTTTCAAGGCTGAGGAGTTTATTGATTATGCAAACTCTCTAGATCTCTGTCATTTGCAAAATGAGGCTTAAATGTTACACAACACTATCAGTGCTCATATTCCATGACAGCCAATGTATATTTTATATGTTGAACTGAAGGCATATTTAGATTTCTTGACAAAAGAGTATTTGAGGTGAGGTTTCTATAACTTTTCTCTTCTGGATAGGCCTAGCAGCACTGATTGAACAATGTTTCATTATGTTTTGCTCTCTCTGACAAATAATGCAAGAGTAAATGAGGTATTCAAAGACTGGCAAACTTCTGTGTATATTAGAAAACTAAGATAATTGGGTTTGGACAATGGTTCAGACAAGTTTGTAGTTCATTCCTTTCCAGCTGATTCTGTACAGGATCCAGTTCACAGTAATTCCAGTGAACAAGTGTTAAGATATATGTTGCCAGTCAGTTGTATATAAGTTTACCTTTCCTCTCTACTTCCAACATCAGTGATTCCACTGGAAGCATCACAATGAATTATGGACCAAAAAGAAGATGATATATTTACTTCTAAGGGCCAGTAATGAATCAAATACCATGATCTAGTGTGATGAAGAGAGGCAATTATTTTTGAAAGGATGAGAAAAAGCTCTGATTTGGGCTTTACTATTTATGAAATACTTTTAATAAGTTCTTTCCCCAATGGCCACCACTTTTCGTGTCATTCTCAGTGATCCCTGGGGTATATTTCTCTAACAGTCTATTCTCTCTAAAGGTCTTTTATTTTCTACTGAGTGAATTTCATAGTCAATTTTGAGACTGGTTTAACTCCCCATTAACTGTTGCTAATTTACAAGAGAACTCCTGTGGAAAACAAACAAACAAACAAACAAACAAACAAACAAGCACATAAATTGATGCAAGATCAGCTTGGAATACCAAACAAAACCATTACAAACAGCACAACTATTTGGAATAGCAAACACAGGTGATTTGAGAGAAGGGACAATTAAGTAAACACCAGAGATAAGACACCAGTCATTTTCTGAGAGAGCGAGTATTATTTCCTCCATTTATTAATTGCCCTGTGGGGTACAGAAACATATTGTTTTCACACACAAAGACAATTTTAAAGTCATACTTCACGTTTAAGAATTTTGATATGCAGTAAATAAAAAGGCATAGTTTATCCTTTTTCTCAACTCATCCATAGGCATTGAATTTGAGAGACTAATGCCTTTCATGTAAAGGAATTACATGTAGCAAAGCTAGCCAAACTCCTCTAAGCATCCTTTTCCACATGTAAAAAAATGTTCCCATTCTGCATTACATACCAAATTCTGCTGCTGCAAACACAGTCTCTGTGTGTTGGTGAACAAGGCTTGTACTAGATCCATTTTCACTCCTGAGAGCCACCTCTAGTCTGCAGACCTCTTCGTTGTGGCCAACAGTAGTGTTCTGGTTTTGACTGGGACAAAGTTAATTTTCTTTATAGTAGCTGGTATGGAGTTATGTTTTGGACTTGTGCTGAAAACTGTTGACAACACAGGGATCTTTTAGTTATTGCTGAGCAGCACTCACATAGGGTCAAGGCGTTTTCTGCTTCTCACACCATCCCACTAGTGAGTAAGCTGGGGATGCACAAGAAGTTAGGAGGGGACGCAACTGGGACAGTTGGCCTCAACTGACCAAAGGGATATTCCATACCACATGATGTCATGCTCACCATCTAAAGCTAGAAGAAGCAGAGGAAGTGGGGGACATTTGGAGATATGGTGTTTATCTTCCTAATTAACCACTAAATATGATGGAGCCTGGCTTTCCTGGAGATGGCTGAACACCTGCCTGCTGAGGGGACAGTACTGAATGAATTCCCTGTTTTGTTTTGCTTGCACGCACAGCTTTTGTTTTACATATTAAATTCTCTTTATCTCAACCCATGAGTATTCTCACTTGTTTGATTTTCTATTCCATTCTACTTGGGGAAAGGAGCAAGGGGTTGTGTAATTAACAGTCATTTGTTTTACAAAAAACAGAAATATTTTTTCTATGTCATCTTACCTTTAAATGTGACATTTAATGTAAAGCCTGAATGACTGATGAACACCTCATAGTGTAAGATCTCATTGTGCAAACAAGAATGGTTTTATTTCAACGAGCTTATACTCTAAGTAAAATACTGTGGTTATAAAATTTGCATAACTATTTATAACCATATATTTTCTAGTGTCTTTGAAAAAATTAATCAAGCTTTATACCTAAGGATGTGCAAGACATGAAAACACCAACATGCTGCACATTGCTTAAGTGGATGAAGATTGGCTGGCAGCTAGTAGGGTACTTCTCATGCTCTGGGTAGTCCCTGTCACAAAAGAAAAGAGAAAAAAAAAGTGAAAGTAAAAAGTGATGGGATATGTTACTTCTACCTAAAAGTATAGGATTTGATAATTATAGAACAGATGGCTGAAAGGCAAGGAAGGGTTTTCAGTGCAACATATGGAGGCAGTAAAAAAATAAATACTGTCAGCTTGAAGGTTTTAATCATTTGGCATAAAGATGTTTAAGATACCACCCTGCCAACAGGCCCTAGTGAAGCCAAGAAGTGAGAAGGAGAACTAAAGCTCTCCTTTTGGAGTTTGTGGGTTTTTCCATTTACTGGAAGAAATAAATGTGCCTAATTACATTATTTCAAGTCAACCTCACATGTACCTGTCAAATTCAAGTGAAATATTTATTGCAGTTTTTAGGGGAAGGGTGGGTGCTTGTTTGTTTGTTTTTTCTGGTTGAACGTCCTTTTTAACATTTTCACCTGTACTTTCAAAGAATCATGAGTTTGAAATGAAAATTCAGAACATTTCATTGTAAGATTTTAATAGAAGGAAAGATTTGCCTTTCTTCAAATGTTGCCTTCTTTCTACCCAAAGCTACTTGACAAATTTGTTATGCTATCTGAATTAATAATAATTTCTGTTGAGCCATTTCTGAGGGGTAATTGCTACATTACAGTCTCAACCAGTTGAATAGTACTCAACAGAACAAAACAACAGGTTTTCAGCTCAAAAAGACAAAAGCTGGTTCTTCCTGCATTTACTTTGAACCACCTCTGCAGGAGGACAAAACTAGTCAAACTGACTCCTTGATCATCCTTTCTTTGCAGATAAATCTCCCCAGGGAGCAGGACTGAGGTAATGCCAAAACCACTTCTCTCTTCTTTGTCAGATCAGCTCCCAAGGGTCATGAGTTGACAGGGATGAGTTGAAGGACACTTTAAGCTGTCCTAAACAATACCTATACACTGGGGGGAAGAAAAAAAAAATAAAAAAAGCACATGAAAGTGATTGAAATTCATCATTGTTCTCAGTCTTCTCAGTCTTTAGTCCTGTATTTGGCACAAATGGACCAAACTACAAAGTCCAGAGTCCAGATATCAGTTGTCTGCCAGACAAATTCCTCTCCCAGCTCATTGCCTTTCTCAAGGAATCACGTGTTATTATCTGTTGCACCTGGAATGCAGTCCTTTGGTTTTGATATGACGTTTGTTTCCACAGCAACCAACTGGGAAATAACTATGGGTAATATAAACTAAAGAGGCAGGATTGCTTCTAAATGAAATGTTTTTTAAGTTTCCCCAAGGCTGTTAGCAAACTCTAATCATTTTAATGTTCTTGATTTCATAAGTGGAGGAGTGACAAACAATTTCAACCTGCAAATCAAAATACAAAAGGGAATGAAAAATAAATTGAATTTCGTCCATATAGACATGCATCAAATTGTTGGATATAAGGAAGAATTCAAAGTCTCAGTTGCTTATTTATTATGCTATTGAAGGTTATCCTATCACCCGAGGAGGTATTTTCATATTGAAATGATAAATAAAACTATCATGGTTCATCCTAGGATATGGAATTTCCAGAGCAAACAGACTACTTGCAGTAATGATACCTGGGATCGCATTTATTCTTGAGCATATTGGCAAAGCCTCAGTCAGGAGAATCCTCAAGAAATTACTTAGTGCCTATTTATTTCTTACAGTAACATCCTAAGCATTCACAAAGATTAGAAGTATCAATTACTTCACTATTTAAGGCCAAAAGTTACATGCAGATATCTTCTCACCTGCCTTCCACATAATACAATTCATACTACACCGGCAAATCATTCATGTAAGTACGACAGCTCGTGTTCAAATACACGTTTCACTGCTAGGGTCATAACTACTGTTTGACAGTAATTCCTTGCCCCAAATATAGCTGGAGCTTGAAACAGCCAAGAACAGCACCCACATCTGCTAATCATGACACCTGACAGAAACAAGTCTGTGCACTCCTGAACTTCAGAATTTTTCCTTCTTGGAGAAGGATAAAAGAAAAGGTTCAAAGAGCATCTAAGCTTCTCTTTGGGAAAATCCTTAAGTCTACATTTAAATTTATCCTTCCACAGCATTCATTTAAATTCTCTCTTAGAGGGGGATATTTTCTTGACTGGAAGTCTTAGATATTTCATATGATGAAAAGTGTTCAATGTAAGCTTTTCCAGCAGTTCATTGTTCAGTTACAAACTCACTGTGTTGTTAAATGCTGTGCAAACAGACACAGCCCCTGCCAGAAAGAAAGAGTGCTTTGATATAAAATAAACAATAGTAAAGGAGAGAAATATAGCTAAAGGTCATTGCACTAAAAATTATTTTGGCTATTTCAGAAGTTCCATAGAACTTCATTAGAACACTGAGAAATGTAAAAAGAAACCTCTGGAATTCCATTCTAGCCATTAACACTGGTGATTTCTGAGGTTTTGATGAGGGCTGTAGAAGCAAGGAGGATAATGATGCATTCTGTCCATTTCCCAGATCAATAAACTTCACAAGCAAAATAAGGCTAAAACACTCCCTATGAAGTAGGGAAACACCATTACTCCAATTTTATGATGGGAAAGTGAGACACAGTGGGTTGAAGTGAACAGTACAGAGACTGAAGTCACACAAAACCAGTATGGCTCAGCTTTAGAATGAAGCCCACCTAGGTCTTGCTCGTTTCTTTTAATAGCATGATTGTGCTTGCTTTCTAAAGAGCCCTGAATACATTACAGAAATTGCCTTTCTTCTGTCACTTCATGGGCTGCCACCAGATGCTGAATGCAAACAGGCATGATTCCAGGGAATTGAATCTATAGTCATATCATTCAGAGAACAGGGACTGGAACGCCCAAGGAATATGAGGTGAAAAGTATTTCCCTGCATGGCCGATGCATTTGCCTCACAACATGTAATTCCTTCACAAAGATCAAATATGCGCAGAAAAACAGGTGAGTGAGGCTTTTAACTTTTCTGTTCTTCACCAGCTGTTCTTTCATTCCACTGAATTTTCATTTACTGCATTTATAGATTGACTATGAAAATGTGGGAGATCCAGAAAAACACAGAAACACTTGAAAGTATGAGAAAAAAACCCCACAGCAAAAACAAAAGAGCTGAGGGACTGGAAGAGCTCAAGGAAGGCACTCTCTCTGCTTCATAAGTTTGATTTGAATTATTGTCACTCCAGAACTCTCAGTCAATGCTAGAACACAAAATTAGGACTATGGCTAACAGAAAAAGCAGCCAGAGGGCAATGCTCCATATTTTTCTTAGGGTTTTGTTCTCAGCAAAGTTTTAAAGGGGGTGTTCAGAAGTAAAATACTTCACTTTCCTCTTTGGACTACTAAAAGGACAGAGTCATTGTGATAATAATGAGAACCGGACTTGTGGGACTTTAGGAGAACCATTTTACGTTGTAGAAGCATTGCTGAACATCTTTAAAACTGAAAATTGTGACAGAAATGAATGAACGTCATACTCTGAAGTCATTTTCACTGTTCCTAGGGCAAGAAACTTACACAAAACGCCCAAGACCAACATTTATTTATTTATTTTTAATTTAAAAATGTTTCTCTTGGACAATAATTCTAAGGGTTATTAGTTTTGTTTTGATTCATAAGACCTAGCCATTTTTTTCAGGTTCAGGTTGGTTTTTTTTTTTTAAAAAAAGGGAGAATAAAGAAAAAAAGAAAGTGGTTTTAGCTTCATTTACAATGTGACTACAAGGAGCAAATCTTCAGCTCATCCACTTGTTTGGGAAATGGGCTAAAGAAAATTTACCTTCAGGGAATCCTACACCAGGATGCTGAGATGTACAATTTCACCAACAGAGGTGACCAGTACTAGCTTTCTCTAGAGTCAGACGACCTGCAACCAGTTGGCTTTTCATGTACAGTCACCTGGCCCTAACTGCCTTCCTACTCTGTCCAAGTAGTTAGTTTGACTGCTTGATTTTTTCTCTTCTTCTGGCTCAAATTTTACTGAAAAACTGTTGTAAATTCCTTGTGTCTAGCATTTCACACAGTTCTGAAGAACCCTGAAAGCTGGAAACTTAGTTAATAGTGCTATTCTAGTGAAGCTGTTAGAAGGTTGTATTTGTAGTAGTGTGCAAATGCCTCCCTGTGGGAGGTCTTGTATATAAGCAAGCACAGCAATACAAAGACATTTTTGTTTAATTACCTCAGCAAATTTTGCAGACTAAATAAGAATAAAAGTGGAAGAGGAAAGGAAAGCACAGGAGCAATTTCTTGGGACAACAGAATACTACCTATCTGGAGCAGAACCATCATGCCCTGTCTGCTCAGACACACTACAGTACAAAGTGGGTGAAGTTCACTACATGTTGACTCCTGAGCTGCGTGCTACAATGATACACATACAAATTGAAGCTAGAGCCCTTGCTGGTATTCCTTAACAGTACAGTGAGTGTGCATCATTCATGCACTCTCCAGCTTCATCTCTGATCAATGTATCCTCAGATTTACTATAAACCCCATCTACCATATAACTCAAATGCTTCCTGGATGTATGTTTGCAACATAAGCTACCCCACTCTCAACTTTTCCCACATTCCAGGGACATATCAACTCTTCTGTTCTCTAGCAGGAGGAAACCTGACTGAAACATTTGTCATTCTAAAATCCACTAAGTTAGGATAACTTTGTCAGGAAGGGGGAGCTGACATCACACGTGATGTTTAAATTGGTCAGCAAGGAATTTAATACCTTCTTGAAGCTTCAGATGCAGCAGTGTGTGAGCTGCCTAACACTGTATCTCATTGCTTTCATCCTCTGGGGTAGTAAAGCACAATGGGGGCCTTTCTCAAGCAGGAACTTTCCATATCATTTACAGGCCCTTGTATGCCTTGTGCAATGCTGCAATATTATAGAACATCTATTTCCATAGCTACCTTAATTCTCAGCACTTAGCATAAGCTGCTCTTCAGAAAAGCTGGAATGATCTGAATGATGAGGTAGATTTTCAACACCATGCAACTTACTTCCTAAATACTTATAATTATGTATTTTTAAAGGAAGGGGGGAGGGGGGGTTAGAAAGGAATAATTAGAATATGACAAATCATTCATCAGTAACTCCCCACGCTAATGAGACATTTCACCAGGCAGTTAATTATTCCAGAATGATTAGTGCATCCATACTTATGCTGACACATCTGTAACACAAAAATCAGGATGCTCAGAAAAATCTGATGCTGTTACTAGACTTCACCAAATTAACTTAGTGTCTCAAAAACATTTCAATGTCTCATCTAAAGGATTTGCACAGCTTAAGTTAATTAGAGATAAGATTATTCATCAAAACTTTAATTTTCCATGTCTAGATTCTACAGGATTTTCTGTGTTTTTTATTATTTTTGATGAATGATGCAACACTGAAAAGTAATCACTTCCTACCTTTAATCAGAGCAGAAAGTAGGTTACTGCTCTGCATCCCATAAAACACAAGAACAACCTCATTAAATATTTGGTATTTGGTATAGTTCAGTGACAGTTTTGTACATCACCAGAGTTGGATTTCATATTAAGTCTTCCAAAGGGTGTTGCAACAGCTGAGCTAGGGATTAAGAACTGAATGCCCTTGGTCAAACTAATACTTCTGATTTCTTTCCAGTATCATCCATCGTTATTTTTTTTTCCCCAGAGACTGGCTCTCACATCTGTGTGGAGCTTCAAGGACACATGATAATTGCATTGTTCTTTTCTCCTGTTTAGAGTTCTTACTGAAATAACCACAGTTGTGAAGGAGGCTTTGGGCAACCATTCCCTCTGGAAGTCTAACATGAACAACCTTTTATCTGTCAGTGGCCTCTTTCTCCAGTGACAGTCACTCCTGATGCCTTGGGCCTGATTTTTACTTCTCTGTCTAAAGGTAGCAGAGATCAAGGGCAATGTCTTTGGAGTGAGCTTGACATGAGAGTAACAACTCAGAATCACCCTAGAGCTCCTCCACAACTCCAAGGCCCTGCTAGCATCCAAATGTATACTCCATGGGCTGTCTTGAGCAAGACTTTTTTCATTATAACATCTTGTTGTAATGAAAATAACTTACCATTTGGTACTGAGTTCACATCATAACATATCCAGCTGTTTTATTCCCTTGGCCCAAATTCACGTGTGAGTGAGCAACAACAGCAACAACAGCAACAACTAAGTCTTTTCTTTCCCGTCCTATTGCATAGGATGGAAAAACAACAAATGCACAAAGCTGCACTGGTAGGTGAACTGAGCAGCTGCAGAGTAGCTGTGTGGCTGGAGTGAGGCAGAGTAGTCCATCACATTGAAATAAACAGGTATTTTGAGAAGACACTTGCAATATCTTTATAAATTTCTTCAGAGTGTTAGAATTCATCTTAGTCCTTAATTCATGGATTGCAGGCGAAGTTAAGCAAAACAGTATTGTTTCTTTAGCTACAGTTAATAGCTTGTGATATTATGTCCATGGCAGTGACAGGAACTGCAGTTTTACTAAAGGGAGAAAAGGTTTGAAGTAACAGAAGTTGGGAGCATCAACGCTAATTGATTCCACAGAATTAAATGGTAGTGTCATTATGGAACCTGTGATTTGAAATACAATGGATGAGGCTTTAGAAGTCCTTTAAAGCTTTTTCTCAGTCATTTTGGTAGCTCTTTTTTGGGTAGGAGAAAGCTATCAAGTAAAGAGAAAGAGAATGCACACATCGTAAAGCACATCAGGTAGAGTTTTTTGTATTGCATCTGTGTTTTACCCTAGGAGACAAGGACTGAAAGAAGCCAAAGTCCTCTGTGTTTTGCAGACTAATGCCTACATGCTACCAGTTGAAGCTCAGTGTTATAGATAGAGCCCAAACAGAGGCTGCCCACAAGACCAAGATGTTCCTGTGGTAGAGGCTGGCAAGCCCAGGGATGGGTGTTTCATGAGGTCAAGCACAAGCTGCCTGCAGTGCAAGTACATATGCTTGAATCTGTCCTGTGAGAAAGCACAGACCCAACCTTTCCTGCACTCACTCCTCAAGGCATGCCTGACACCTGCCCAGAATGCCTAGTTAAGCATGGCCTTAATCTCATTTTACATGGAGATCTTGGATTTGAGGGTAGGCTTGGCTCTAGACTAGAAGCAAAGTACAGCTGCTGCTGCTCCTCTCCAGGGCATGACCAGCAGCAAAGAGGCTAATATTTATAGCCCCTTAGAAGATCCTGTCTATTGAAGATTCAAATTGAGTGCTGGCATATGATGTCCTTGCCTGGACAAAAAGGCTAGCAGCTTTATTCATGGTTTTGAGACCTGGTAAACAGAAAATAATACAGAAATCTTGAATGCAATAGATTCCTATGAAGGACAAGTCTCATACTAACCGGTTTTTGTCAGGAAAAGTCTAGTAAGCCCTTTTGGCTTGTACAATCCCACAACTGTACAATGCAAAAAGACCTGGGAATAGTTGTCAGAGTGGTAAAGGCCATTTATTGAAGACTGGTATATGGGCTTTTACTCTACTGTTTCCACAGGGTGGGCATCTCACAGGCTTTTGTATTCTTGCATGAGAGGGGAGATAGGAGCAATGGATTATCCTGAAAGACCACGCTATTATGCAGTAACAGCATAGGTATCTTCAGGATTTTGGGAGTTACACCATTGATATGACAGCTGGAGCTGGCCCTGGCTCTTGTGCAGGTATAAGAGGCTGCTAGGATTCTTTCAGGCAGTTTTTTTGTCATAGAAAACATTACAGAGGACTACCCACATATAGCTGAAGTTCTGTGCCTTCATTTGTGTCATACAGTATCACAGAGAAGATCATTAATTTCATCACTTGAGTAAAGAGCTGCTGCCCAGAGCTAAAACTGGCAGAACTTGGCTCTTAATGCTCCAAGAAAAAGTATCGTTTCTCAGAAAGACCTTTCTACCTTTCTCTTGGTCAGTGTGGTAACATCTATGTGTTGGGTTGTGTAGCACAGGGCACAGTAGCATACTGACCACATGACAGAGTATTCAGTTTTGGGGTGGGGTAAGGTCTCTTTGTACAGTCACTTTCCAGGGCTTCAGAAAGCAGTCATCTATGTCTGGCATTTGACATTGCAGCACAGGAGAGAAGCCACTGCATCACCACTCAAGTGTGTGAGTTATGGATGTCCCACTAGAGGATATAAGGTGAGAACAGCTGAGGGAGTCTCACACAGTGCCCATGAGGCTTTGCTAGTTTCCATATGGGCAGCAGTAGTCCAGAACATGTGAATACTCCTTGACATACAGAGTAACTAGTCTGCTCATAGGTGCAAGGACTGCATTCTGAAACTAAATTTTCTAAGTGAATTTTGACTGAGCTGCCTTGCAGTAGATAGGATCAAAACAGACCAGAAGCCAGGAGGAAGCTGCAGAAAGATAACACCAGAAGGAGAAATATCTTTATTTCTTTATTTTAAACCTGAGTGGCAGTTTTGCCTGCTTGATGTGAAAATAGCAGTCTAGGTGATAGAGCTAAGGAACAGAATCAAATAGCTTTAGCAATGTAATAAAGAAAACTTAATCCTCAAACTAACTCTACTTTGTCACAAGTGAGCTATAGTGTACTTTGAGTTCACAATGATCAGGGATTATCCCTTGAAATAAATAATAAACTAGCATCCCGTATCTATGGCAAAAGTTAGAGTCTTGAGGTATGAATTGGAAACAATGACCTTGACTCTTTCTCGAAGGTGCAGAACAACAAAAACAAAAAATCAAATCGGTTAAGTCAACGAAGTTACTTTTAGAAAATAAAGTAAGAAAGAAGAGAATCAGAGCTGACATGCTTTTTATTTCTCTTTCAGATATTACATTAGCTTTTCCTCTCTCCTTGTGCTTTCCCAGTTTGCATCCTTAATTTGCATGCACAGCCAGGTCTGTGATAAAATCCCTCCATCAGATCCACAGAGTATATTGCCAGCCTCAGCCAGGGAAATGGATTGAAAGATTTAGTGAGACGACAGCATGTTTAAATCCTTGCAAAAGGGAGAGAAGGAAAAGCTGCTAAAACAAAATAACGACTGCATCCCTCCTGTTAGGTGACAGCTACCCTAGGGCTGGAACATTTCTATCTAGAATATAAATGCCAGGAGAGTGCTCTATCTTCAAGGACGCTTTGGTGATCATAACGACAATACTAAAACCACAGTTTCCCTACTTTTATTCACACACACATTTTCTTCATGTGCAGGGAAAAATCAAATTATCCCTTTCTGTGAAAACAACTGATTTGCTGCAACTTAGCAAGTTTTTGTCCTTCAAGTGAGTGCTGGCAATTCAACACATTTATACTCAAAGCCATATTTGTTTAAACAACCTCTCAGCTTTCAGTCAAGCTGTAGATCTGGGATCTGGAGGAAATACTAGTTTTCCCTCTCTGACATTGTCTTCCAAGCACTTCCTTAATTAATTAATTAGGTTGTACAGGTATACTGCAAATTCCAACACATACATAGTAAAACCAACCATTTAAAGTCAGTGTCAACAAGATGATACATTTCATCCTCTTACAGAAGCTAATGAACCATTGTAAATTTATTGTGATGGAAAGACAGTGTCTGCACACAATTAGACTGATGAGCAGAGTTTTCTTATAAGTAGGTACTTTAAAGTAATTATTTTCATTTGCTCTTGTAAAAAAAAAAAGACGACTATAGCTCCACAACTGAACTTTGATTACCTGGCATCCTGGCATTTTAAAACACATTCTCAAAAGGATGTTTCTAATCATTGTCTTACAAGAGAGAAAGAAAGTAACTACTGCTTGGAAAACCTTCGATTTGACCATTTGGAGCCTGTAATGGGAACTCAGTTTTAAGTAATTGTAACAGAATATATCATTTGTGAGCTCACACAAATTTATCCATAACTATCAACATGCAGAAACAGTCTAGCCCAGTCCTGTGGAATTTTCACATCCATCCCTCAGCTATAGGTCTATTTCACTCCAGGCAGTTTCCTACCACCCATAGCCACTAACCTTGATCCTTTTTTTTATTGCCATTTGACTTTCGGCATATGTGACGAACTCTTAGTAGTGTTCTTAATGATGCTTCATGAGGAGACAGTATCAAATATCCTTTACTTTTCTGAGATCTTTCAGTACTTCCCTCACCTTCAGACACACTTTTAATAAAGCTTTCTGCAGCAGTTTAGTAGTCATCATACTGTGGCCTTTAAATAACAGCCTATCTAGTAGTACTTTGGTTATAGGCGTGAAGAACAGGCTATGCCAGCCTCCCTGTGCTATCTCTTAATTACTTTTTTACAGGATTTTATTTTGTAACTTTGGTGATCACAGCCCACATTTCAAAAGGATCTGGACAGGCTTTTTAAATCAAATACTTGTATACTTCTCTGTGTCCACTCTTCTCTCAGGCATGCTTTTCCACAGATAAAATGCTATATGCAAAGAGTTTAGCATCCTTGTGTACCATCATAAAAGTTTCCTATTTTCCTATAGTGTATTTGAAATGCTAAACATTCCTATGGCAAAACAAGGAAGAAGCCTTGCTGATACGGCCTGCTTTATGACTTTCAACATGTAAGCTAACTTTTTGAGAATGGTTCTGCCTCACAAAAAATGGAAATTGATTCCTTTTATATATTTATTTCATTGGTTTGTTTCCTTGCTAAGGCAAAGGAATGCAATGTTTTTCCCTCCAGTGAACATAGACCTTACTAGCTCTGTTGGGTGTTCTTTAGAATGCCCAGAACAATTATTTTCTGTACAGCTTTTGCTTTTGTCTCAGCTTTATGAACAGAAACGATCCTAAATCCTGAGCTGAGGATGAGTTGGGATCTTTTGGTCTCTTTTCTTTCCTTGAACAGTTCCATTGTTTTAATTCTAAGAAGACACTGGGGTTTTTTTGATGAAACCATATTTTAACACCCCAAAAGTGTGGGTTTTCATGTCTACTTCATTATTTATTGTTCTAATCCAAATGCTTATTGTCATTTACATGTTTTTTTATTCACCAAACACTAAATTTCCTCGTTCCTTTCCATAGTGATTAACTATCTATCATAACCTCAAATTCGGCACTTTTATCTCCACTGAAATACACAGTGAGGCATACAGAGCAGAATGACATAAGGTGCTTTCATTATCAACCTCAATAAAAATTGTTTTGGCCTGGGGACCTCTTTTCATTAAGCAAATGTTGATCTCTTATGAAGAATTAACTCTTTAAAGGCTAGATGTCTTCCAAGATATTCACTCCCCTTTCAAAATCCAGTCTCTTAGCAGAAGCTTAGTCAAAACTGTCAAATATGTAAACCTTGTGGGTAATCTGCTGCTTTCAGCTTGTTTTCATGCATTCACATCACTCTGATATTTTATATTTGCAAAAAGTATAGTACTCAAATGTCAATATTATAATTTCACCTTTAACAACCTTGGCCCAAGTTAATAGAAAGCCACTTAAGAACAAGATAACATCAAAAATAAAGCTGCCTTTACTGTATGATTTTTTTTTCTTGGTTGTAGTCTGAGAGTGAAATACCACTTTAGCCTTTACCATTTCTCTTCCATGCTACAGAAGAATTTCAGCTCTGGTGGGAATTTTAGCAGCTTCTTTCAATGTCTTGTTCCCCATCTCTCACTCAGAGACAGATCATCTCACATTGATTGTCTGAAGGCTAACTCATCAGCACCATGTAACATAAGACCAGCTTGTGCTGTGGACCAGCTAGTTTGAAAAGGCTTGTTCCAGTTCTCCTGAACAGTGCAATTCTCCATATACAGGACAAGTTAATATTTTACTATACATCTGAGTGCTTGTTTCAGAATTTCAGGGAAGATATACTTAGTAATTATACAGTGCTTTTTGTCTGCAAAATTATTAAAAAAAAAAAAAAAAAGTGGCTGGAGATCATCTCCAAAAGGGATGTTTAATAAGGGATGTTGATGATAATATCAAGGGATTATATTATCCGTGTTGTATGCAGGTAAATGAAAGAACAGAGATGAGATGTGCCCTGTACAGGATTACACTAAGCCACATACAAGCTGTTAGAAAATGGGAGAAATTACTTTGTCTCCAGGATTAAATATCACAAGATCCTCAAGTTGGCTTTTACTCTCAGGGCAGTAAATTAATCCACATCTACAGTGTTATAAACATTTCTTTCTGCTAGGTTAACTAATCCCTGGGTGCTCATCTTAAACTTTGTACTGCTCCGCTATGCCAGTTTGGTATAGTTCTCGTCTTCGCTTTTCATCTGCAAGGGGCAGAGAATTGCCCAAGCACAAATCAGTTGTGCAGTACCTCTCACATGGTCGATAACTGATCTATCCGTTGCCAAAATCTCTATGCAGTAACTGAGAAAACAAGACAGAAATACATTCAGGCCCCAAGCAGTAGATTCCCTCCCTATAATTTTTTATAGAACAAATGTGAACTTGTCCTTTTTGCCACCAAAACCACACACAATCAGGCTCTCTCTCCCTTTTCTTGAACCAGAAAAAGGTCTCTAAATGCATCTCTGCTGCAAGCTGCTCTTTGCTTACCTTAGATCGTGCAAGACAATACTTCTCACAATAATGGCCAGGAACCTTCCTGTCCTCTCCACTAAGAAATAAGGCTAGCAGGCCCACAGTTCTACCCTTGTTATTAAATGCAAGCACATATTCTTTCAAATAGGCAAAATGAAGATGAAAACTAAAAATAAACCCATTTTAAAATTCTTCTCCTCTCCTGTGCTGTTAAGAAAACAAATCTAATTTTACAAATGGATCTCATTCATTAATTAACTCATTACGTATCATGTTGAAATGGCAGTAGTCAAAATTTTTCACTCAGATCTAAACAACAGTATATATGAAAGGATGTTTTTCCCCTATAATCCATTTTTAACGCAGCTTGGAATCTTAGTAAGCATTTCCATAGGTTAAAGGATCTCTTTTTCATGCAGAGGTACGCCTCATGTTTCAAAGACTTTGGTGTGCCCTAGGGAGACATCTATAGGATTCCCCACGGGAAGACACAGACCTTGCTCATATGCAGATTTCCTTCTGTCTATCAAGGCATGAGTTGCTGCTGCTCCTGGATATGAGATGTGTGGGTCTCTCTGCTCTGTCTCCTAAGGACTACGATCAATTGTTTACAAATATCTGAAGGGTGGGTGTCAAGTAGAAGGGGCCAGTCTCTCCAGTGGTGCCCTGTGATAGGACAAGGGACAACGGACCCAAATTGGAATACAGGAAGTTCCACCTCAGCATGAGGAAAAACTTCTTTACTACGAAGGTGACAAGAGCACTGGAATAGGCTGCCCAGAGAGGCTGTGGACTCTTCTTCTCTAGAGACTTTCAAAGACCATCTGAATATGTTCCTGTGCGTCCTGAACTAGGTGATCCTGCTCTGGCAGGGGAGTTGGACTAGATGATTTCCAGAGGTCCCTTCTACCCCCTACCATTCTATGATTCTATGATGTTCTCAAGTGCTTTAATGATCCATTCCTGAGGCCTCTACTCTTTAACAACAAATACCACAATTTGCCAGTGGTCCAAAAGCTTATCAAGGGCAGTGCCCAAAAGCATGTGATGGCAAATGCACATAGACAATATCATTACACAAGCCTTAGTCTCCATAGGAAAACAGGATAACTACTCAAGTGAGGGTTTGTTGTTGGGGTTTTTTTCCTATATAATTGTTATCCTATTTATTCATTTTGGATTTCTGCCTCAGCTTACTTCTCAGCATTAATTATCATTTAAGTACATACTAAAAGTGTGCAATAGTCAATATTATATTTTATTTGGGAAGTTTGATTCTCCATTTTCTAAACTCTATTTGTCACAACTTCATTCCATTTTGAATAGTAAAAAGAAAGTCTTCTTCAACTACATATTAACGCAAAACTGCATTTTAGAAGTTCTATTATTTGACATTTTTTTATAAAAAGAAGGCAAACAATTCCAGGACAATATTGTCTCAGTATTCATAACTATATCAGGCTCCATATTCCTTTTTTCTCATATAAAATCACAGTTATGCCAAAGAATATTACTGTTTATAAAGAACAGAACCTCTGTAATACACTAACGTGGCACGCAGTCAATTCCAAGAATTGCCAAATGCCTCCAACTTCAAAAGCACTACACCTATACTAGCACTGAGGGAGTTTTATATTTTCACAAAGTAGAGATCAGAAAAATATCAGAAAGAACCATGGAATTATTTTTGAACTTACTGAAAGATTTGCAAGCAATCTGTGGAACACAAGTTTTCCAATGTACGTCTTGTACTAAGCCTAAACTACTGGGCTGTTTTTTGCAAGTCTTGTATAACTGTAAACTCTCACTGAATCCATCAGGTGATCACAAAGTTAGGTTTTTTTCCCTATCTTGGGGCCAAATGAAGGGTCTCTGGATTCTCTTTGGTGAGAACTTCAGGCATTATGTGGCTGTAGAAATTGGACTGTCACATACTACAGAGAAAATAATTTTTTTTCAGCAGTGAAGTAAACAGAAGAATTACAAGGAATAAGATAAAAGCTACTGAACACTTTGTGTAATCTATGGAGGAAAGTAGGCATATTTTGTGTGATCTCTCTTCCTGCAGAAGCAGAAGCAACAGTTTGAGAAGTTACACATCTCACACCCCCACCCCTCCTACTCTTCAGAAAGCAAATGGACACAACATTGTACAAACAAAAAGTGCTGTGTTGGTAAAAGACATTTTGAAAACCACAGAAGCAGGTGACCGTACGTTACTGTGGAGATTAATTAGTTCTCATGCTTCCAGCAAGTCCATTAAGAAATCTCATCTACAAAATGGGCTCTCCTACACACATTACTTGTCCATTAACATTCTGAGAGCATTTAGCAATTAGGCAGCACAGGCGATAGCATGTACAATCCTTGTGAACTAGTGGGAATGAGATTTTAATAATATTTTCATACTGAATAGCATAGGAACAAGAGGTGCGGCAGCAAGCAGTACCTTTGCACAGTCTGGTCAGGAAATGTCCACTGCAACAGCTCAAAAAAACCCAAACGACTGAATCTATATAATTTCTTGGTTTCCTTTGGTTAGATTTTCCCTCTTTGCAACTTTCCTTTTCTATAATACTGACCTGCATTTTTGCCTCTTTCTTGCCTTGTCCTCTATTTCTGCCACCATTTCTTCTGTCCTTAACTTGCTGTTCTTTTAATCTTTTTGATGTCTTTAACAGCACTATGTTAACCAGCATTTCTTGACATCTCTCATGTATCCTGTACAGTCCTTTGCCATCATTTATGTTTGGAGAATTTTGTTCCTTTCTCCTCCTTGGACTTTTAATTTTTCTCACTTGCCTACTCAAACTTATGCGAATCTCATTCCATGGGTGGGGTTTTCATACTGTGATACATCAAAGAAATGCAATGGGACCTTTTTATCAGCAGAGAAAGCTAAAATAGAGTAGGAATATATTTCTGGTAAAGAATTCTCCTTCAAAGCACTTTCTCTCTTGCTCCATCCCCCTATATTTTTGGCTTCATCCCACCTCCTGTGCAGCATTTATAAGGCTTTCTGATATGGTCCTTTTTTCCAGGTCTTTAGCTTCTGCTGGCATTTAATTTGATATTGATAGCGCTTCCCTGGCACCTCTCTAGTACAATTATACATGACAAAATGCATTAAGGATTTTCATTTGGGCATCTGAGTCTCCACAACTATTCATGATTTGTCATCTCTTTGAAGCTTGTCAACAAGGCTACCAATAATGATGATGGTGGGGTTTGTGATGTGTATATAACATGTGTCCAGCAAAAACTGGAAAGCTATCAGCAAATTTCTTGCAGTCTACAGCAGTTGAAATCTAAATAGGTTTTAGTCAGTACATCCATATCATGGACTTGATTTAAAGCTATCAAAATGAGAGTTCTGTATCCCACCGTTAATACCCAGTGAGTAAGTCTTCCTTGTGCTGAGGGTTTTTATTTTTTTTTCCCCCTTATTTTCTCTCCCTTACCTGTTTAACTTATAATTCCATGTTCACCTGGTTCATAAAACACTTTCATATCCCTTTAATCTCTGGTTTTAGTCCATTTTCTTCTCTTTCTATCCTCTGGCATCCCTGTTCACACACTGGTGATTTAATTGAAAATGAGGCAAATGGAATTAAGAGACAGAAGTCATGTAGACTGGAGATATTCAGCTCTAGACTTCACAATCCATTATTGAGATGATTCAGAAGTAATGTAGTTTATCCTACTGCAGTGTTTAGTATGGATGAAACTGCCATCGATTCTTAGGTAATTGCATTACTGAAAGGGCAATAAGTACATGAAACAGGTTACAGGAGAGAATATTAAAGCAAGGTAAGATTAGTCATAGTGTAATAGAATCATAGATGTTAAAGATGGAAAACACCTATATAGTTCCTCAAGCCCCTCTACCTTGCCAAGCCTAGATTGCTTCTCACTAAAACACAGTTTCAAATTCTTTGTTAAGTCTAACTTTAGAGATCATGGTAAGCATTTAACTCCTACTTTTCAGAGATCAGTCTTTGATGTGAGGGAGACTTCCTATAAGGGCTCAAAACTTCCAGTGTTGTGATCAGTGACGCAGAGTCTATTTGGAGGCCTGTTGCTAGTGGAGTTCCGCAGGGGTCAGTACTGAGTCCAGTCTTGTTCAACATACTCATGACCTAGATGAAGGGACAGCGGGTACCCGCAGCACGTAGGAGAAGTGGTTAACACACCAGAAGGCTGTGCTGCCATTCAGCAAGACCTGGACAGGCTAGAGAATTAGGAGGAGGGGAACCTAATGAAGTTTAACACGAGCAATTCCTTCCTACCTGGGGAGAAAAAAACCTACGCACCAGTGCAGGTTGGTAGCTAACCTGCTGGAAAGCAGCTCTATGGAGAAAGACCTGGGAGTCCTGGTGGACAAGAGGTTACCCATGAGCCAGTAGTGTGCTCTTGTTGCCAAGAAGGCCAATAGTATCCTGGGGTGCATTGAGAAGACTGTGATCAGCAGGTCAAGGGAGGTTGTCCTCCCTCTCTACTCTGCCCTAGCAGGACCACATCTGGAGTAGTGTGTCCAGTTCTGGGCTCTCCAGTTCAAGAGGGACAAGGAACTACTGGAGAGAGTTCAATGGAGGGCTACAAAGATGACTAGGGGACTGGAACATCTCTCTTAGGAGGAAAGTCTGAGAGATCTGGCCTTGTTTAGCCTGCAGAAGAAAAGACCGAGAGGGGATCTTATCAATGCTTATAAAAATCTAAAGGGTGAGTGTCAAAAGGATGGGGCCAGACTCTGTGCCCTGTGATAGGACGAGGGGCCATGGACACAAATTGAAACACATGAAATTCCACCTAAACATAAGGAGAAACTTCTTTACTGTGAGGATGGAGGAGCACTGGAACAGGCTGCCCAGGGAGGTTGTAGAGTCTCCTTCAATGGAGACTTTCAAAATCTGCCTGGATGCATTCCTGTGCAACATGATCTAGGAGAACCAGCTTTTGCAGAGAGATTGGACTAGTTGATCTCCAGAGTCCCTTCCAACCCCTATCGTGTGATTCCCCTCTGTAGTTCCGGTGAATTTAGCATAGGACCAAATAGCCGCTCTTTCTTGCACAGAAGTCATATCGCAAACCCATAGACAAAATTATGGGCTCCTGAATCAGGAATGCTGACAGATGAGAAGGTGGGTGTGAGAGGAAACCACATGTGATAGCACTGATTTGATTGCTCTGGCAAAGACATTGTCAGTGACTATCAAACCACTGCATTATAGCCTGTAAACAGCAGATTGTAGAGTCAGCAGGAAGAGCTGTACAAATTGCTGGAGGTCTTGAACAAGATGCAGTATCCATTAATAGTGATATGCCAGTGGAAGGAAATGTGGCTGCATTTTTAGGGACCAAATTAGCACTAGGCATACTTAATAAGGTAGGAATGCTTTTGAGAATTTGAGAGATGCTGAAACAGTAGAAACCGAGGAAATAATCTGAAAGTTCTGCCTCTGGGTAAACTTGATGGACTAGCTGGAAATGGGAAGGCAGTCTAGAAAGTAAAATAAGCAGCATGAATAACACAGCATGTAACTCCTTGCCTGTAATATAAGTACAAGAGAAAACTTGGGAAAGAAGTTCATTAGAGTATGGTAAATCTTGTCCTCCATGTTATGAAGGACGAAGGGGATAATAAGTGATTTTTATGATAAGCTATGCAATATTTTCCTTTCCAGAGTGTCCAGCAAAACTTTTCTTATATGGAAAATTTTACATACATTTTTAAAAGCCACAAGGCCATATGTTAGACTAATCTTAAAAGAAAGCCTAGTAGAAAGAAGGATGGGAGCTGGAAGAAGCTGGTAGTAATGGTACCTTATGAAGAGTCACATTATTCCATAATCTCTTTCTTTAGTCACTCTTGCTTTAGTAAATCTTTTGTGTTTAGCTGGGTTTTCAGTACTGAAAGAGTGGTGTGTGAAATAAGCACAGCTTGACACGACATATCCCTGCTTTAGCTTTTCTTAACAACAGTGAAGAGGCTGCTGCACGATCTGATTCAAGTGTTCCAGAAATTTAGTTTCCAAACTGTAAGACTACTATTAGATGATAGTGCCACACTTTGTGGATTAGTTCTGAAATCTTGTTGTTTGAGATAAGATGGACACTTAGCCTTGATGTTCGCTCAAGACACAACAGTGAAATTGCCAGCAGTGATTTACTGGCTTGGGCACAGTGATCCATTTCTATCATTAACATATGATGGAGATGTTAATGGTTCCTTCCTTCATTTAAAGAAAGTATATAAGGTTCTTTCCATCCTTGCATACACCCAAAACCCGAGTGGAAACAGCCTGTGGCAACCACTCTGCTTCTTTATGATCTGAGCAGGAGTCTTGGGCTAAAGACCTTCAGAGTGATATCTCAACTCAGCCATTAAGTGGAAAATAGCATTTAGTTTCACTTTATGTTATGTTTTGGAGGGGCATCTCAGCATATTAATGATGGGAATTTATAATGTTAGTGGGTACTAGAGACAGAATAAGAATGCTTTGGCAAGAGGCAATATTAGAGTTACTTCGGTTAACTCTACGGGTTGGGGTTTAATCCCTTGGAGAAAAATCAGGATCTAATAAACTAAGTTGCTGTCAGTGTTTTGCCAGTCTCCAAGTTTGTTGCATAAAAGTAAGGGGTTTCTTATTGATTAACAGCGTGATTTTATTTCCTTATATGTTGCTGGGACTTTTTGCTTAGGTTTTCTATCAAAACTGAATTCGTGTCAGCTCACATATCTTTGAGTACACTGTGTAGAAAATTCTCCATATTATGTTGGGGTTTATAATGAGACTTCTGCAATGTTATACTGCTGCTCTACCTGACAAATATTTTTTTTTTAAATCTAATTTATTTGGTCCTAGTGACTGTTCTATGCAGAGCACAGAACAATATTTTTCCATGGAATATTTACAATCCAAAAATATTTACCCTATTATATCTGCAAGGTAAATGTTGCTTTATAAATTGGAATATTTGTCACTCCATGGAGTTGTTTACCCTTCCCCAGAAACATATATGCAGTACAATGAGAGTATTTACCCTTCAATTTAACAAGCAAATGTTTGTAGGCCACTATCTTTTATGCCCACCACCTGCTCTCAAGGCATCTAACCCCCAAATTATTTTATTTCTCAGTTTCTTTTAGTTTTTTTTATGATAAGTGGTTTGCTTCAAGATTTTCTATGTCTTTTCCTGAACTCTCTCCTTCCTATTTATCATCACCTTTCTGTGAACACAGTACCAAGAAACAGGGTCAGGTTTCCATATGCATGTGGCAGAGCAACAATGGAGGATGATTTACCTCTCTGATCTTTGACCACTCATCTCTGCATTTGCAAAGCAGAAACCCGCAAGCCAGTGCTGTTTTGTAGGCACAGCACATTGCAGATTCAGGTACAATTTGCTATCTGATATCCCCCAGGTCTCTTTCTGCAAGATGAGTTTGTAGGTTATTCCTCCAACAGAATAGCTGTTGGAAGTTATTTTCCTCTCCAGACAATTTTTCTTCCATTCTCCATTTTAAAAAATCTTTCATTTTATTGCCTTTATTCATGTAGAGCAGAATCTTACTATATAAGCTGTTCTGCTTCATTAAGGACACTTAGATTTATTTTTTACGTTCATCTATAATTTAAAAGTAATATTCCTCGTTTTCCAGTATTCTTAGGGTTCTTACACATTCCATCTGCTTCCTAAAAAACGAAGATAATACAACAAAAATTACCTGTTAGTGTAAAACCCCAACAAGGATACTTGATTATTTCTAAATCACGCTAATGAAGACCTTAATAAGCAGCCAAGCTGGATCCCTAAATCCCTTAGAATACCTTTTTACCCTGAAAACATTGTTTGAGAATATCAGAAAAGGAGATGACTTAGAAGCTGAAGGATTCGTTTTAGTTTTCATCAGAATAGTCACCTGCATGCCTTTTTACTTCTACTTCCTTAGCAGAAAGGGAAGCCCTTCTGCTCTGTACATTGTTGACTGAGTCACATAAGAATGTTTTCATTGAACAGGCAAATAGTGTTTCTAAGTCTAGATCAATTCTTATTTACACAGAAATGTCTTACCCTAAACTCCACATTTTCTATTAATGTCTTAACATGACAATTGTTATGCAATTATCAGTTCAGGAAATATTTGCCATTTGGACAGGCATGCCAGTGACCACGAGAAACACTTATGTGTGCAAGACAACAGCAGGGGCTATCCCTTTTCACAGTTCATCAGAAGTGCACTCAGACTATGAACCAGCCCAAGGTGCTTTTCCGAGTACTCAGTGCCCTACAAGTGCAGCCTGAACACCTTGGGGATACTGGTGGATTTATCCTGCTAGGGCCTCTGTTCCCTGTTAGGGAGATGAAGCTGATCATAGGAGATTGCTGGCTAAACCCAGAGGAGAATTTGAGGCTGACACCTAGAGACAAACTCACAGTGGCAAAGAAGGTGCTGGCAGGGTAAGAAGATGTCCATGTGCCTGGCCAAAGGCATCACAGCAGCTGATGCTCCAGCTGTATGGGCAAACATGAGTACAGGCAGGGAAAGGAGTGAAGAGTAGAATTTGTAATGCAGTGTCCTGGTCTGAGTTAGAACAGAACATTTCTGTTCAGTGATTTTTACTTTTCAGCTCAGTTCCTTTAACTAACTGCACTTTCTGAAACTAGCACCATGTTTTCACAGGCTGTGCCTGCTTCTAGCAGTGATAATGCCCGATGTTTAGAGTTAGTACCAGGGATTAGTGTGCAGACCAAGGCCACTGCTAGATCCTGTGTACCACATTCAGGGATGCAGAAAGTAAAAGGCCACACCTGTGGGGAGGGGTGGACAGATGGATGCCCTTAAACTGACCAACAGGGTATTCCATTCCATAGACGCCATGTTCGGCTACTAGTGGCCCTTGCTCGGTTGCCCTCGGCTCGGGGGCTCTTGCTCTGGCCCCTTGCTCAGATTTTTCCTTGCTTCTTCAACAGCCTGCATCCAAGGAGGACTCTGTTTGTTCTGTCTTCGATCCTGATCTGAGTGTTCCTGAATCTAGTACCAGAATCCAGATCCTGAATACAATTCCTGTCTACTGCTGGGCCCTGTCTGGGACTTTCCCGGTGCCTGTTTCACAATGTATGTGGTGACAGTGATGTAATTGCTATCAAGGGGGATTGGGTTCGATACTGGTTTTGTATATATTTTTATACATTTCATTACATTATTATTATTTTCCATTTTCAATAAAGTTTTTCTAGTTTCCTTTTCTAATCGATAAGTCTCTCTTCCTTATTCCTTTTCTCTTCCCCTTTGGAGAGGGAGGAGGGTTAACAGAGAGCATCTGTTATAGGTTTAGTGGGCTTCCCTGACCCTAAACCATGACATGCAGTCAAGAGGAGCCATAGAAAAAAAGCAATTGTGGCTAGGAGTTTGTAGCTCTGTAGTAATCTGGAAGCCTTTTCTTCTCAGAGTCACCTGCAGTGGCTGAGTGAACAAGGAGTGAACCATAGAGTTGATATGGGATGTGGAACTAGAGGGGAGCTAGTCCCTTCCTATGCGGCATTCCCCAAGGGAGAATTAGAGCCAAGCTACGCACATATTTAGCAGCTCTTGTTCCCTTATATAGGTAAAGCAATTCACAAAACTCCCTTGATTTCTTTCCTTCTTTCTAAAGTACTTTTTTTTCTTTTCTTCATCTTTTTTTTCTAAAATTTACCCCAGATCCCACTGTATGTAGGACATCTATACACATGACAGATTAGAGGGTAGCTCTGACCCCCAGTTGCATCATGCAGCAGAAACATGTTTCTTAACTGACAAGCAACCAAGAGGAAATTCCTCTTCTGCAAGAGAGGAGAAAGGAGGAGACAAGACTCTTTCAGATGTCTTTGTATGACCCTGCAATTTACTGCCTTCACTGTAAGGGACCCAAGCAGTCACTTATAGACTGCTAGCTGGGAAGATTTTTTCACGAAAGCAGCAAAAGAGATATCTTTGGAAGTATATGCATCTGAAAGACGTATCTTCTGGTTAGAAAATGAAATAAAAAAAAAATACAGAAGCAAAAAAGTGGCTAAAACATGGCTAGCACTGGCTAAAACGAGACAACAGCTTGAGGAGCAATTGAACGTAGACAACATAACCATCCTTCTCTGTCATGTACACATAACATGATTTTGACTGATTACAACCAGTAAGATGCTCTGCAACAGCCTGGGAATCTACTTCCACCTTGCTTTCCTATTCTGACTACTGATAAATACCTCAGTAACACTGGGCTGAACAAATACAATTATCCCAAAGTGACAATATCTAACTAAGATGTTCCTCTTTCAGAAGTTCTCTAGATTGTTTTTCTCCATTTTCTTGTAAGAATTCTTAACAAAACTGAATCATCTGACCATTATGGTCTTTTGCACTGGAAATCTAACATCTTTTCTGGTAGAGTTAAGCTTATTAAAAAAAAATATAAATAGCACACTCTAAACAGGCTGCCCAATTTCAACAAAATACATTTGCATGGATTTCTTCCCAGAGTAGAAATTCCTCTTTTTTTCCAATTGTGTGCAATTTATGGCCATGCAGAAAATACAAGCCATGTTCTCTTTTTTATACAGCATAAGCTTCAGTGAAATTAAATTACACTGATGTAAAACCATTGTAAATGAGATCAGAGTCAGAGTCCACCTCACCCAAGACAGAACTGTTTTGTGGCTAAATAATTTCATTTTGTGATTTATTTAATATTAGCAATGGGGTCCAAATGTGTTCTGTAAACTGCTTTATGAATAGAATTTCTGAGGTCAGTGAAATACAAACGAAAAACTATCTGTACTCAAAGATGCCACAGATTTTTATGATTTTTTTTTTTTATACAAACTTTCTATTCTTGCTGACACCCCAACATTGACTTTTAGAGATGCTTTCACTAATGGTGTCAGGTTTGTCTTGTTTGGAGTGTTTTGACTGTAGAACACCAGAGGTTTTATTTAGTTAATTTTATTTAGTTAGTTAATTATTGCAGAATATATCCACTGTTCTTTCTGTTTTCTCCTAGCTCAGGTCAAGGTTTGTTTTACCAAGAAATTGGTTCATATCCATGACTTGATTTGTTACTTTTACAATTAGCCAGCGAAACTGACAGTTTATAAAATTGCATTGGTACAAAGAAAATCTACTTGGGTTCAGAAGGACATGATGTGCCCTGTGTTTGCAGAATATTAATTGTGACCAGAATAAAAATTGATTACGTCCTTTGTAAAATGACCGATAAACATTTCAGTATTCTTTAAACACAAGCTGTTTGTTCCTGATAGATTGCTGTGCTTTCCCTGAGGAAAAGCAGGGCCAAAAAGTTGAAGAACGCTGAACTAGATGTGGGAAAAACACTCAACAAACGATCTTGTTAACAGAAAATTGTGCAACCTTTACATAATTTTAATTAGAGTCTTAATTTTATTCTTTCCAAGTCTGCAAGTCTGAAAAAAGAGCTGTACTGGAAGCTTTTTCATAAACTCTTAAGTTGAAGATCAGACAGTGTTCCACAGGAATTACTGTATCACATAAATTAATATAATTCTCAGATCTGGTATTGAACTGAGAAAACTAGTATTAATAATGTAACCTCTGCTGCTGTAGTTCATAACACTGACAAAAATAAGCAACATCTGGCCTTTTTTTCTGTCCTAATGCAAACATAAACATAATGCATCCCCTGTCTTTTTTAGAAATTTATTATTATTATAGATTTTGCCCCCTGAAAAGCATCAAATACTCAGCCTTTTTATGCAGAGAGAGATCATATTCTTCCACTAGAACCAAAAATATTATCTCTCTCCTTATATTCCACTTTTCTAAAATCTTAATTTCTGCTGATATAACTCCTTATAACTGAGTTGTCCATATGGGCAATATTTCTTCCACTAGTCAATAGGTTGCAAGGCTTTGCAGATCAAGGTTACCAAGGTTCAAACAATTTTCCCTTCCAGAGCATCCTCTAGTACACTTCCTAAGGATTATGGTATTAAAAAAAGAAATAAAACCCATCTCTATCCTCAGTCTCTTTTGTTGTCCATCTTTTAATGTCCTCTGATTCGACTTGATTTGGAGATCAGTTAGTTACTTTCCTTGCTGGGTTCCCTTAAATGACCACCATTTTCCCTTTTAGGAAATAATGTTCTGAACTCAGCATCCTCTCAAACTTATTTTGTTCAGGCAGATAATTCACCATATTCAGATCTAAGCATCTGGATTTTACTTCAGCTTGACAAGTTCCCTGCCTGAGCACACTTTTGTCAGAGACTTCAATGTGCAGTCTTCTACCCTGAAGAGCTCTTCAGACCTCTCCAGTTGTCAGCAGATTTCATCCTCAGAACTTTGATTACACTCTACCTTCCCAAAACATCTACTGGATAAAGTACAGCTTGACACACAGCTTGAAACAAGAGCATAATTGAGTGTACATACTTGATTCTATACTTATATTCATATCCCGGAAATGGCAGATCTATATATAAAAACATGTAATGATGTATTCCTGACCACCTAAACTAGGGCAAACATTACAACCATCTTGTAGTCCAGATTTTATTGATAGAAACTTACAGAAAGACAATGTGGTTGTTTTTTTTTTTTTCATCCTTATGTACTAAAGAATGGCACCAAAGGAAAATCAGCATTTTCTTTAGTAATGCTACTCCTAAATGATATTCTATTTTAATGAGGAAGGACAGATGAGCAGATCCCCCAGATAGATGTTCAAGAATTATGGTCTGTGTTGCTTCTACTAAACTCACTGCAAAGGGACAGTCCTTGCTCCAGTAACTTTTTCAGCTGAGGCTGCTCCCATTACTGGACATGATTTCTTTGTTTGTTAGACGACCTAGCAAGAATTACATTAGTTTCTGTGAGTAAAGATGTTTTCTTATTCTGTCATTCATACACTAAGAGTCTGGGGAGCAGATTTACTGAACTCTGGATAAACAAAACAAGTCTAAGTTATTGCTTTCCTTTTCCAGAACACATCCTGATTATCTGCAGAGACCTCACGCTTTGAATTTACACACAAGTAATAAGCACAGGGCATACTGTGCACTCTCAGTAAGTGAGAAGAGACTCTTAGCAAGGAGGTCATTCAATACATCTTTCTACATGAGAGAAAGCAAGCTCTATCTTACTTTGCACCACAAGATCCTGTTCCCTGGGCACAAATAAACTGTAGGCATAGTGCTTTCAGGACACAAACTACCAAGTACTCTTCTAGTTAAACAGAACCAGTTCTGGCAAGGAAAATACACTATTTGCTGCCTCTTCTCTCATAACTGCAGACCTAAGAAAATAAGAGGCCAACCAAGATGGTAGAAATGAAACTGAACTGCCTTTCATGCCTTGGAAGATCCATCTGCAAATCTGTCTCCAGAAGAAATGCTTTTAAAATTAATAAGCTTGTTAAGTATTTTGCTTCGAGATTTGTTGTGCCTGGCTTTGCAGTCATTCTGGGCACAGATGGGTAGAAGTTCAACTGGACAAAAAATGTCTCAACATATTTCCTTGGAGTTCTCCTATAACAGATGCCTCAAATTGATCTACATGGACAGTTCTCTGTTATAGCTAAACAGATGCAGTGCAGGCCTTCCACCTGGCCTGCTCTGGAAGTACCAAATGTATTTGTCTAACTGGATGACTGAACAAATGAGCTAATTGAAAAGGTAATAACTTATCAGACAGGAGTATCCCTCAGAGGGAGACCAAAAATTGGGAGTCTACTGGATGCAGTAGTTAAAATACAGTCTGAAATTAATATTTAAAAAAAATATAATAATTTTTTTCTCTGTCACTGACATACAAATCAGAAAATCCAAAATCTGTGTAGTTTCCAGCGGAAACAGACATCTTAAAAAATAGCTTTATGTGGCAGAATAGCCAATTAACCTTGCATAATGTGAACTGACCAAAGCACAAAAAAACCCATAAATTTCTCCAGTGGAGCAGGCCAATGGCACCCAGGCTTGTTTACTGTCTTCTGATATTTAATGACCAATGTTTCAAAGGAATCTCAAATTCTCAGGAAGCTACTAATTACTCCTTGCTGAACTGAGGGCACACCTGATAGAGCTCCCAAAAACTTTATGGACTGGAAGACCCCTATATGTGTTTCTTGGTTAGAGTAACTGTATTTTCTATTCATACTAAAAACCTTTCTTTTTTAAAAAAATCCAATACTGACCACAGATGTTTATCCTCATCTTGAGTTTACCTGAAAAAAAGCTGTAAATCCAATTTTCCTTTATAAACAAAAAAAAACCCAAATCAACAAACCACAGTTGTCTAGTTATACCAGTACTGTGGGAAGTAGAAATACAAGTAAAAGATTGGTTCACACACAAGTGAATATTGCAAAATCCTAACAGTAGTGTGAAAAACTGCCCAAAATATTAAAATTCCAGGAAGACTGACCATTCTTTGTTGTGCAGGGACAACAATTAAGTGAAAAGATAACCACTGGAGAAAGCTTAGGATAGGAGAGGGCAGTACTCAAAATCTTTCAGCTCTGCATTGCTAGTTTAGGTATGGCTTGTGTTAAAGTCAGCCCAGAAATCTTTCTTTCCTTCTTGGTTTCTGGCTTCAAAACATTCTAGGATGGATATTACAATTAATTAATTAATTAATGCTTGTACACAGAGGCACCCACAAAAGAGACAGAGAAGCTACCCAAAATGCAGATTTATTCCAACCAAAAATTATCTGACACTCCAACAGACACAATTAAATTATGAGTTTGGATGTCTGCTAGGAACATAATACTACATAACTAATTCCTAATTTTCACAAATACTTTATTTCGGAAAAACAATTCGAAATGTGTAAGCATACATCCACTCATAAAAGGGAAAACTTCCCACTCAAGGATACCCAGAAAGGAGATCACTCACCCAAAAGGGACAAGGACATATATACAAGCATTCACTCATCAAAGAAGGAGGAACTCAATTCCAGGAAGTTTCTTTGTGGTGCATCCCAATCCAAGGTGAGATTCTCTGACTGCAGACCCACTGCTCCAAGGACTACCTACTCAAACTGGTTCTCTGTTGAGGATCCATTTATACCTTAGTCAAGTCTGACCTGTGGTCAATTCTAATTAGCTGGGTGCAAGCACTGAAAAAGGCAAGGTAAGGGCCTGAAGCAAAGTAATCAGGATTTGAAGGCTGGGAAGTTCTGGTTTTTGTCAGGTCTTTGGCAGGGTGGGTGCATCGGCCATATGCTCTCAGTTGGTGTTAGCTACCTCATATATTGAAAGATGAAAACAATTACAAAAAAAATATTTTTGCTACTTCAGGTAATCTTTGCAGAGCAAAATCAAAGACAATAGAACTCGAAAGGTAATTTGCTGCTGTCTTCAGCTTGCTGTTTGCATACTCTTTGGTTATCACATCTGCTACTTCAAAATCAGGGTCCCTTCATGCAAGTACTGTAACACAAGCTCCTTGTGGCACTGAGGACTGTGGCCACCTGGCTTTCACATGGAAAGTAGCAAGGGAAGAAGGAGTCTTCTGATCATAGGAACTATTATTATCCGCCTTTTGTCCATTCATACAGCAACACACAAGGGTTTGAATGATACATTTTTTCTGTGGGACAGCTTTAGAGAGAAGGGGAGATTATCCCTCTCTAGGTTTTATCACTTTCATATGCTACTTTTACACTAATATATAACAACTGCTAAATGGGAAAAGGGGTATCAAGAGATTCTTCTCTCCAATAGTCATGTTAAAAGCTATTTGAGTGTATTATATATTTGTTCAGTTGTGATCTGAGACTGACCAGCAGCCGATGAGAGTATCAACTTTCAGCGTCATAGTTCTGAAGCTTTATTTTATAGCACCATCTTTGTGGGTTACTGAGAAGCAAGGAAAAGAAATGTGGAATAAAATATTAAAAAACTCTAGTAAAAATATCAGAAAGAAAGAAGAATTTGACACTGAGATTCCCTGCGATCATGGACTTAAATTATCTTACAGGAGCAGTATGGAAGAGGGTTTAGGGCCTTTTTCAATTTAGATTTTTCAATGAAAAAAACCCCAAAATTGTTCTTTTTGGAGGTTAGAATCTGTTACCTCAAAAATAAATCTCAAAATATTCAGGTTGAACCTTTTCTGATGGAAAAAAAAACCCAACAAAAAAACCTACACTGGTTAGTCTTTTTAACACCACTGAGGAAGTTTATCCTCTTTGGAACAGAAAATGCATAAAAGGAAGATTGACATTTTTTTTTTTTCTGCTGCCTAATGGCTTTAAACGAGTCTATTAAAACTTTTTCACATCAGAATAGTCACAGAAATTTTTCGTCTCAAAATCAGTTATAGGAAAATAATGAAGCAGGTTTAGTGTGGTAGCTTGAATTCAGAGGCCAGTGAGTATGTGACAGAGTATTAGAATAAACCATTTGCTCTAGATTTATTCAATTAAGTGAAGAATGTACATTTTATGATGAGGCAATATTGATTTATTGTTATTGTATTTTTTGCTTTGTAAGCATAATTTTCAGCCATCTAAAACCACCGCAATACTCACCAGATCTAATGACAATACAAAACGCTCTCTTGAAAAAATAATGAGATAACTGAATAAAGTCTATTTTAGAAATGCCTCAGAACTTCATGTAGTAGTCAGCTTTTAGCCGCCATCCAACTAGTAAACTTTTTTTCTTTTTATATCCTTCCTCCTTGAAAGACAGTAATGAATCTCAGTATTTTCCATACTAGCCACCTACTTAAAAGGGAATAAAACAGTAGAGATAGACCAAGGCAAAGACAAGAAACCTGAAGATATATAAGGCAATGTGTTTCACTAGGATCTGCTAGTGAAGGGGCACATATGCCTCTCTTTTATTACTGAATTCCATTTGAAATTATACATCAAAAGGTAGCTTAGCAAGGATCTAGAGAATCTGAAAACATGTTACAGTCTTTTTCAAAAGAGGCGCTAGTAAAAAAATAAACACTTCTGCTATCATTTGAGTCTCAATGAGGGGAAGAAAACCAGTCATGCCCATACCCTGACCCAACAGTGGTGCAAATTTATTCAAGTTTATGTACAAATATGCATATGACTAGCACACAGAGGACCTTCATGCAATTACAGATAGAAGAAATATCTGAGATGTTTGTTAAAGTCCTTTATGGCTTCAGCCATACTGCTTTCACCAGCAAACACAAAATGATCACTGCTACAATAAACTGCAATCCTGGAAGCTGTGGAAGGCTTTCAAATGGGGACAATGGCGTCCAGAAAGGAATGGGAAGAAATATGAAAAGTACTGGACAGTACAAGATAAAGTCACACAAGAATCCTAGGAAAAGGATATTCGAGATGTGAAGTAACAATGGTACAAAAAAACCACAGAAAGGGAATGGTTTCTAACACTGGCCATAAGACAAGAGTTAAATCTTTAATATGTTAAAAAGACCCTTCAGAATAAAATTGTTCTGTTTACAGACAGGAAATACCCATGTTTGGATCAAGTGCCCCTTTCAACCTCTGTGTCATGGAAATCAAAGAATATTTTCATTATTCCCTTCAAGACTACTGAGCAGTGATATTACATTTGGAAGTCTACATTTTTTTTCCTAAATTCTTAGTTCCCTATCTTCAATCTCTTCTCGATATACATTACTTTCCCTGTTCCTCTGCCGTGCTTTCTTCTTTTCTTTCAATTCACTCCTGGCCCTCTCTGATTCCTCAATGCAGTTTTTTGCTGGCCATCACACTGAATGCTCTGCATTTGCACCATATTCTTTCTCTCTGTTTCCTTGGGGTTTTGCCCATTTTGTTTAGCTCGATGTAGTTTCTTTATGTCACGGACTACAGCACATGTTGGTTTTGTACTTTGCTAAATCAACAGGAATTCTGATTCAGCTGAACTTCCTCATAATTGAATTTGAATAATAGATAATTGTATAGTGGCTGAAGTGTTAGCTTCAGACCAATTGAAGAGAGGCAAAATCAAAAGGAAATGCCTCAAACCCAAACTGGCACAATCTCTGAGATTTTCTCCCTGCTCCAGGTCGAATATTTTTATGGAGCAGAACATAAGAGCACCTTCCCTCTTCTCATACTTAACTACAACAGTGGACAGTATTGCTACTGGTCAGTGGTCACCGTCGGTTTCTATTTTTCTTGCTCTTCCTCTCACTTTTTTCCTCTGCTAAATTATTCATTTTTGACGAAAGGCAGTCATTTCTTGGACAGTGAAGACAGTACACAAAGCAAATGGTTAGGAATTAGGTGTTTCCCTGCTTTCCCTCCCTGTCTCTTGAACTCCCACTGCACTCCAACAGTCGCCTTTGAGATGCCACTATATCATGCTTCCAACTGAGATCCAATATATGTCTTAATGCTGTCTAAGTCATAAATACTAACAGATTTGATAATTCCTAAATATAAGAATATGCATTATCATTGGTATTACTGAAAATCTAGCTTCCGTTATTTGTATAAATGAGTGATTTTCTTTCCAAACTCCAAATTATAATTTATGAATTCAATTAAGATTTCAATTATTCACGCTATTGTTAAAGAAATGCACAGTAAAAGCATCTTGCAAATAGGATTAACATACTGATAAGAACCTTTCATGACGCTCAAGGAACAGAATAATCTACTAGAATTTCATGGTTCAGCAGAAGTTAGAGAACCCATTTTCACCATCCCCCCAAAAAACAAATCCAAAACTGAAGATGAGAGAAGAAATGAGTGGTAGGGGATTAATGGAGTTTCTCTTGACCTCTGGAATTAATGCCACCTGAGAGAAATCAGGATCAGAAATACCTTCCCTGGGTTGCATCTGATAGCAGAATTCTATTTTATATGAAACACATTACATACAGATGTCAGCATCCTCATCAGTACATGCAGCATGTAGAACTAAAGCAAGAAAACGCTAAGCATCTTTGCAATTAATTCAAGCTGGAATTCTTTTGTTACTAAAGCTACACATATATGTGCATATATATCCGACAGGATGAAGTAGCCAAAGTGGGAATGAAAGACAAGAAGCTGATGCATTTCAGAGGAGAATTTCTTTCAATCCAGAACTTTTCTGTGTATTCAGGGCAAGGTCAGGGTGGAAATCAACAGAAAACTTCTATTTAAACTGAACTGAGGCAAGGCTACCTTTTGCAATAAGCTACTTCAGAGCTGATTTATGAGTTCTGCTGAAATGTATAAATAGCATATCCCACCTAGCCCTTTTACAAATATTCAAGATTTTTATACAGCCTTGTTAAGCTACATCCCATCACTTTTAGATTCGATTTCAGGATGATTCTAATTTAATAACTGCAGAAACAACAACAATAATATCTCTGGTAAAATGATATTTCACAGTCATGAAGACTTACTTCCAAGAGTCACACTGATTGAGTTAGGAATGAAAAATAAACACCACATTACCTATTTTTTTAAATCAAATCTGACTAGCATAAATCAAGTACAAGATTATGATTGTGAAATCAACACAGTAAAATATGTATGCATGACTTTTAGAACTCTATAGAAAAAATAGAAAAGGTTTATGATAAATATTTTTTTTAAACCCACTGCAAACCCCAAAACAAAGGAAAAAAAACACAAATCTCACAACCTTGAAGGGTCTAGGTTTGAAAAAGAAAAATAACCTTGAATAAATTCCAATTTATCTAGGGGTTTTTTTGTAGTTTTTAAAGCACCAACATAGTCTAAAAGGTAGAGAAAGAAACACCCACTCTGAGTATGCTTAGTTTGTTTAGCGGAATTCAGTGCAGCAGACAAATGAAATTTGCAAAACAATTCTGACTAATCAGGATCTTTTCTTCCTCAAGCATGTGTGAAGTAATGAAAATCAATGAAAACCCAAGACAGCAGTTTCTTCAGCAATATAATTTTCTCATATTTACTTATGTAACTTACTTAGGGCTAAGAAGATAGCTCAGTTTTCACGCACCAAATCCTTCAGTTCTTCTGGTGGTAACTCCCAGCATCCCCTTTCATGGATGTGAAAGGGGTTTTGATCACCAACACTAAGCAACCATTTGTTCATTCCCTGACTCCAGTTCATTCTCCCAAAAGAGCCCAAAACAGTCTCCTCCAGGCAGGGCTCTCAATGACTGGAAGAAGCAAGACTATGTTGCATTTGGCTCACTTCATTTGACATAATCCACTGATGCTATCCCAAGTAACTCTTGCACCCTCACACAGTACCCTAAACCAACCACAAAATCTCTGCTCGCTGGCTGAATAAGAGTAAGGATAAAACGAAAAAGAATAAGAAAATATAAATATAAATATAAATCCTGGGCTGAGATTTAATAAATATAATTCCTGAGCTAAACAGCCTTCTCATTAACTTGACCCTAAGAAAACTGGTTATTAATAAAGACCAAAAAAAGAGTAAAAAAAAAAAGTGGCAGCAGATGCAAAGATGGAAGCTTTACAGGGATCATGGTGGGAAGGCAAAGATCCCACCAATAACCCTGGCTTAATTTGCAGGGGATATTGTGTTGGACAAAGGCCTGCATGACCCCAGTGAGTTGTTAATATGAATTTGTCTGGAATAATCGCGATGGCTTTGCATATTTCTATCATGGTCGTGCCTGCTGTACACTTAAAAATACGGTATTTGTTCTCCACTGAAAGTCTATTTCTACTGGCATAGGCTCTCAAAAGAGACCAGTCTTGTGCTGGATAGATTACACCAGGTCCACATAGACATCATTTTGGGGTAAGTCATTTGGATGTGTGTCACGGAGGCACCCACAAAACAAACAGCAGCCGCTATCCAAAAATGGGGTTTATTGCAACCAGGGTTGCCAACACTCCTTCTGACTAAATACAGGTTCGGATGTCTGTCGGGAATTAACTACTACACAACTGATTCCTAAGTGTAAGGAATGACAAACCCAAAATGGGCAAACTCTCACTCATAAAAGGGGAAACCTCCCACACCAGAGTGCCCACGATACCACTCACCCAAAGGTGGGGGTGAGGCTCACTCAATCCACGGAGACTCCCTCAATCCGTGGAAGTATCCTTGGACCGCGTGTCCAAGGGGAGGGTCCGACTGCTACAACCTGCTGCTCTGCGAAGAACCGACTCAACTCGGCCTTTGGCGGGACCCCGTTTATATCCTAGTCGAAGGTGCACTGTGGTCATTTTCATTGGCTGAGACAGGCCTGGACAAAACACAGAAAAGTGCACACCCCGAGCCTGTTTGCTGGGGGATCCAGATCCTGAGGCGCCAGTTAAGCACCGCAAGGTGTAACTGAATGGCAACTGAATGGCAACTGAATGGCCGAGGCACCAAGCTGCTCAGCACAGACCATGTGTTTTGTCTGGGAGGGACGGGACTGTACCTGCCACAATGTGGTCCTTTCAGATCATGTTGTAAACCTCTTCCAGGTTTTGGGATTAAGGATTTTCAGGAGATGGAGAGGGAAGATCTTTGGGCAGAGAGAGGATGATATTATTTTGATAGGAGCAGAAAGCATTGTGTGGGAGACAGTACGACCTCAAGGGGAGCACAGCACAGTCTTCTAGGACATACAATGTGATAAGGTAGTGCATTGAGCAGGACTAAATAATGAACAGTGTGTATCGCTTGCAGTGATAGCACATCCAAATCTGTCCCTTGGTCTGTGTGAATCTCCACAGATTGTCTAGGGTAAGAGAGGGAGACAAGATTCTGGAGTGTGGGTAAGTATTCACTTAAAGTATACATGCATTTGTTTAATTGTTCACATTCTGGGTTGTATGCCATGGCTCTAATATAACTTGAAGGCATTCATAGAGATGGCCCTTGAAGCTGTGGGTATGACTGCATGACTTTCAAGACTTGCATGTACTATCACATATTTTTCCTGCATATGTGTATTTAAACAAATTTTGGCAAAAGGAGAGATAATAATAATATTCCTTGTTACTGTGGAGGTACAGGTATATATTTATGTAGATCTCAGCACAGCAGAGCCTGGGTCGCACTTATGGCTTTCGAAGACTGTTGTGGTGTCAGTATCAAATAATAAGAGGCAGCACATAAATGTCAAAATAGAGAATGAAAAACTCAATCTGCCTCGGGGGTTTGTGTTTGAAGGTGTCAGAGACATTAAAAACAAAGAAAATAGAAATAGCGATATGCCAGATGCACACATCTGCATCAGTTCAAACCCAATCTTTACAATTTTGTTCCGTTGCCTTCCCCAACTCACTCTGTGGTAGTGGTGTGCACCCAAAGCCAGGAGCTCTGCCATGTTCCCCACCTTTACAGCATCATACCTGTTTCCAGGCAGTGGATATGAAGGTGGATCTGCTGATGTCTGCACCTGGGATCCCTATTACTTCATTATCCCTGCCCTGAAGTATTGACCTTCTTCTCTGAGCAGCCCCCTCACAAGCATCTGCATGCACGTCACTGCTCTGCCTGTCTTCAACCCTTTTCCTTCCTCACAGCTGAGGTGAGGAGACCTTGCAAGTGATGTTAATCCAGCCCCCCAAGAAAGATGGCTGGTGAGAACAAGGGGACAAGTTCAAAGTGGGAATTTTAGCTGTTGTCACCGTAATAGTAACCTCACTTGGGAAGTCTGTAATCAGTTAAGTATTGCAGTGATATTGCATAATGCCTGTGTCAATGCAGCATCCATCAAGAAAAGCCCTAGGGTGCGGCAGAAAGTCCTGATGGCTTTTTTTGTACTACAGCATGGGATGGTGCTTGTTTCTCTTCCTATGGTGACAGATGCACGCACTGCAAATGTCTGCATTATAGACAAGGCAACTGGCACTCAGTCCATCATTCTACAGGACATCTGAGTATGTACATAGCCAAGAGCTGAGCAAGGGATCTATATGCAAGAGAAAAGACCATTCTGGGAAATCATACAGGAGGACTGCTAGAAAATGACTTAAATTTCTATTACATAGTTTAATTTATTTATATGGCTATATCTCGTGATAGTCTTCCTTTGTAAGATCTTTTCATTAACGGCAAAGATGTCAAATTATTACCCTTTCGCCTTTTCTAGGCAGTAATCAGCACTTCTGAGTGGGTAGCAAAAATCAGGATTTTTTTACTATTCAGTTTCTATAGTTTTATTTATCACCTAATTCCACTTCACGGTGGCTTCTACTGTAATTCGTACAAGATCTTCAGAAGAGATGGAACATCTATACTCCCCTCCCTCCTCCATTCTGTACATGTTAGGACTGGAGATGTGGTGAAAACATGAGAGTTGCTTAGATAAGGGTACTGGCTGTTTCCTTGTGAAACTCTGTGAAGCCAGCTACTGGTAGAAGACTTGAATTTTTAATATCCAATTCTTACTCAAATAATAAAATCTAATTAACTTGACTATGGGTGCTTAATAAATTTTATTCATTATTTAATCAATGTTCATTGTTATAAAATACTGAAAAATCACTAAATAAACACTGTCAAGAGACTTACACATTTTTAGTACTGATGCTTTTGTCTGCTGCCTCCCTCCTGACTTCAATAAGTTATTGAATGCCTTTCTAAACTTACTTTTTATTTCGTTCCTACAAAATGTTTTTGAAAACAGCTGTTTCCTTACCTGCAGGATGGAGGGTACACAAAAGCTAAGGCTCTCCCTTTGGCATTACTCTCTAGATATTCCAGTTAGACTAAAAAGGGACAACCATTTCCCTAATGGTTAGAAGAAACTATTCACAGGGCTCTTCATAGCCCTCTGTCACCATCCAATAACAGATGGAGCCCAGCTCTGCTCTGGGAACCCAGATACATTGTTGTGAATAGTAGTTTAGATATGTATGTGAATAGTAGTTTGCATATGTATGCAAACTCTTCCTTGCTGTCCCGCAGCTGTGGAGTTTCTGAAAGCAGCTACACTGGTGGGTCAAAGCTCCAGCTTACCCCAGCCTCACCTCCACCTCTTAACTGTTCCTTCCAGCAAGGAATTGTTCTGTGCAAGATAAGTTCAGTTAAAACAGTATTTCTCAAAGATTGCTGATGTCTTCTGGAAAGATTTGATAAGCATTGAATCTGGAAAGAAAAATTCCAGATGGAATTGTCTAATTTCTATGACTCGTAGTGAAAAAAAAGGAAAATCTACATAGAAGTTGCCTCTTTGTTTCTAAAGAGTCCACCCATCCCTGCTACTCATTTCCCCACCTGACTTCAGGACTGTAACCAAGACAAACTGAGCAGACTTGACCGGGCAGAAGAGAAGGAAGGTTTTGGGCTTTGGTTCAAGTCTTCAAAGCTTGCATCCATGCCCCTAGACTACATTTCATCTTGAGGTGTCTACTTGAATGATCCCTGCAGCTAAGTCCTTCATGGCAGGATCTGTGAGTTAGGGTATTTATGCAGGACACTCTGTAAAAAACTCTCTGAGCTTGAACGAACTACTCAGAGCACGGCTGATGTGCAAGCAGCTTCTAAGAAAAGCTTTGTAGGACCTGCTGGGTCTTGGTGTGTGCCCTGTCGCCCCTGTATAGATGCTGAGGTAGAAGAGAGAAGAGATTTGTTCTTCATGCAGACTCAGTTTTGACTCACAATCACAACTGATAATTACAGAATCACAGAATCACAGAATGGTATGAGCTGGAGCGGACCTCTAGAGATCAGCTAGTCCAACATCCCTGACAAAGGAGGTTCACCTAGATCAGGTTGCACAGGAATGCATCCAGGCAGGTTTTGAAAGTCTCCATTGAAGGAGACTCTACAACTTCTCTGGGCAGCCTGTTCCAGTGCTCCTCCATCCTCACAGTAAAGAAGTTTCTCCTTATGTTTAAGTGGAACTTCCTGTGTTTCACATTGTGTCCATTGCCCCTTATTCTATCACATGGCACCACTAAAAAGAGTCTCGCCCCATTCTCTTGACACTTGCCCTTTAGGTATTTATAACCATTGCTGAGATCCCCTCATTTTTTTTCTTCTTCAGGCTAAACAGCCCAAGGTCTCTCAGGCTTTCTTCCTAAAAGAGATGTTCCAGTCCCCTAGTCATCTCTGTAGCCCTCTATTGGACTCTCTCCAGTAGTTCCTCATCTCTCTTGAACTAGGGAGCCCAGAACTGGACACACTACTCCAGATGCGGCCCCAGTAGGGCAGAGTAGAGAGGGTCACACTCTTCTTAATGCACTTCAAGATGCTACTGGCCTCCTTGGCCACAAGAGCATGTTGCTGGCTCATGGTTAACTTGTTGTCCACCCTGGACTTCCAAGTCCTTCTCCACAGCTCTGCTTTCCAGCAGGTCAACTTCCAATCTATACTGGTGCATGGGGTTATTCCTTCCTAGTGCAGGACTCCACACTTGCCCTTGTTGAACTTCATTAGGTTCCCCTCTGTCCAACTCTCCAGCCTGTCCAGGTCTTGCTGAATGGCAGCACAGCTTTCTGCAGTGTCAGCCACTTCTTCCTGTTTCATATCACCAGCAAATTTGCTGAGGGTGCACTTTACCCTTTATCCAGGTCATTGATGAATATGTTGAACAAGACTGGACCTAGTACTGACCTCTAGGGATCACTGCTAGCAACAGGCCTCCAACTAGACCCCGCAAAACTGATCAAAAACCTCTGAGCTCTGTTGTGCAGCCAATTCTCAATCCACCTCACTGTCCTCTCATCTAGCTCCCACTTACTAAGCTTACCTATGAGGATGTTATGGGAGATAGATAGTGTCAAAAGTCTTGATGAAGTTCAGGTAGACAACATCCAGTGCTTTCTCCTTATCTACCCAGAAAGTCACACCATCATAGACGGCTATTAGATTGAGCAAGCCTGATTTGCTCTTGGTGAATCCATGCTGCCTACTCCTGACATTCTTCTTTTCCTCCATAGGCTTCGAGATGTCCTCCAGAATGAGTTGTTCTTTTACCCTTCCAAGGATGGAGGGGAGGCTGACTGGCCTGTAATTTCCTGAGTCCTCCTTCTTGCCCTTTTAATTAGAAGGCAAAAAATCTTGTATTTTTAATTAGAAAAGTAATAATGTGTGAAGTTCTTATGTTCTCTTGCCCATTTTGACTTCCATTTTATCTCAAATTTTGCCAAGCTTTCCCCAACACAAAACTCCCTCCTCCTCCCTGATTCTCTGGTCACTGCATCCTCCTGGTGCATCTCACTTCCTCCAAGTGCAATGACTTGAGTTTCCTTGATGCTGCCCTACCTCTTGTGATCATGACTGAAGGTGACTGGAAGCAGACTGATGACTGGAAGGTGATGGAAGGCAGTTGAGTGAAAACGGGGTACTACAGGAAGTATACAGGCAGCTAACAGAGCACAATGGCCATCCCCTGTATAATTCCCAAACAACTTAACTTTTGGGGAGAGAGAAATGTTTCATCTAGCCCGAGTCCATTATCACCGTGGAAGAGTATATACAGATATGTCACCATCAAAAGTGAGTTTGTATACACATAAAAAGACAAAAACACACACAGCAGCAGATTCTGTTTTCAAATGAAACCTTAGGCAGCATGGAGTGAAGTCCCTTTTCTTGCAGGAAATCACATGCAGTGCTGGGCTGGGTGTTCCTCTCTCAGCACAGGGAGAGCTCTCATGACAAATCCCACTCATCTCAGCTCGCTTTTCTTGCACAGACCCATCCAGCACTGAGACCATTATTTCACCCACTGCCATCTCTGAAATCCTGAAGATCAGTGTTCTTTAAAAATTTAAATACAAGGTTCAAGCCAAAATATCTTGGCTGCCTCTGTGTGCCACAACACTAACTACAAAGCACAAGCAATAGTTCTATACTTACACACAGAGCAGCCATATATAATGTGCACACTAAGCCACAGAGCTGAACAGCTTGCTTTAAGCAACCAGGGAAGACACAGTCAGCTTATGCCAACTACTCACAATGTTGGTTCACAACCTGCACATTGCCTCAACCATCAGAGTTGAAACTTTCATTTAGAAGCCCATGAAAGAATGGAAATTTACACTATGCTCTAATCAAGACCTTCATCTCCCAGTCAGTTTTAAACATGCTAGATGAGAAATACAAACGTCTTCAGATTTATGTGAAAAGCAGAGAAGTTCAAAGTCTCAATAGCAAATGTTCTTCAGAAACAAAATTAAAATGCTAGCTCAGAACTTCATGTAGGCCAGTACTAGGGCATCCTGGTAACAGAAAGATTAGGAAAGAGGATATATTTTGCCCCTTTATATGTTATGGAGAAGTGGACTAGAGACGCCAGGTCAATTCTGTTGCATAAATGAAAGATGGTCTGATGCAATCTCAAGCCAGAAGCAGTGTTCAGAAATGCTTCACTAACAACCATCCAGTGTTGTAAGAATGTGCCACCTCTGGTATTTGAGGAGACACGGGGGAGAAGGTTTACAGAGAGTTTAGTGAAAGGCTGCAAAGGAAAAGTGGGAAGAGACTCCAAGAGTTGAAGCCTGATGCAAGGACCGTAATACAAAGTCTGTTGATCTGGAATTTGTGTGGCAGACAGAATTGCACAGGACATTGCATATCAGTCTGGTGACACGCAGCTGTCCTGCTGGGAAGCTGTAGTTGGGAGCAGAAGCAGGAAGGCAAGAAAATTAAAAACCAAGTATATTCCTTGTTAGCAGAAACACTCTGGAGAGACCAGACTCAAGTGCATGTTTCTCCAAAGACATTCTGAAGATATTATTCTGTAGATGAGACTGGCTTGATCTGTTTCACATGCTCAGTCCAAACTGCAGTCATGGTTTAGAACATCTCAAAGGGATTCCCACTACCAGGTCCCAATAGAAGCCAGGGAGGGCAGACAGGCACTGACCTACTGCAATTCTCGTAGTGCAAGTAGCCCCTTGTTGAATGAAAATGCAGAGATCAGAGCAGAAGTCTGGATAATACAGTAACACCTGCAGTGGAAGCAAGTAGAGAAACAGATCAACAAAGGAGTACTATGTGGTGCATCCTTTAATAAATAAATGAGAAAAAAAAAATTCTGTAAAGTGACTGTTCTCAGATGCTTCTGGGACAAATTAAAAACTTTGCACACTGCCTAAGCAGTGTGCATTAGTTCTTTAGCAATAGCTAAAGTATTAATGTCCTGTGTAGTAGCCAATCTACCCCTCTTTGTTAGAAATGCACTGTGAAAAAACTGTTATTCTACCTATAATTCTTACTGGCCTGATTCTATTTATTCCTTTGATGTCTGTGTCAGCAAACAAGTGTAGTCTTCCATACAACACCAGGGGAATATTCACACCCATTTCAGAAATTATTAACTTCTCATATGGGCCCTCATATGGGATTTGACATGGCTTTTTTTGATGGATGATCCCCAAACCAAAATGCTAGAGTAAACAGACAGATAGAGGAAAACCACAATCCAGTCAATCATTTCATCAAAATGCAAGTTTGTAAATGATGGGATACTGTTGAGGCGGGACACAAAACAATGTACCTCACTACTCTTTCTGTTTAATATGCCATTCCATATCATTCTTGTTTTGTTCCTACCCCCTGTGTTGCTTAAACTTCTGATGGTATTACCTTGAATTTTTATCCAAGCCACCTCCAACATATAATGAAATCTGGTGTGGCTTGGACAGAAGCAGCAATACCACTGGCCATAGCCAAAGCAGGAGTGGCATTGGCAGCAGGGCCCAGCAGCATCTTTGGGAAGCAGCAGTGCAGGTGCTCCCTGCAAGCAGCAGGGAGGGTGCACACCCTGTGCAAGGGGCAGTGTGATGCATGCGTTGTGTTAGCAGGCATGTCGCAGAGGAGTACAAAGACTATTTAGGCAGATCCTTCTGAATACTTAGGAAGGTAGGTATCAAGCGTGCCAACTTGTCACATCAGCTAGGCAACAGGGAGGATTTCCTGGGATTGATGCCATTAGCACCAGGCATGTGGCTTTTTTAAATCTTCTAGTCTCAAAAGTGTGGGTTTCCAAAAGAGATGCATAAATCATGGAAAATCCCTGGAATTTCTCCCAGTGAGCTTCTGAGAGAGAGCTATTATTAGCTCAGAGGTGAGATTTCTACGCTGAGGCTTGTTTACTTTTCCAGTTGATACAGAATGATGTTCCTGTTAGATCAAATGCACACAATTTAATGCAAAGAGCACCTACAGTTGCTGCCACATTTGTGAATCTCTATGGATATCTCTAGGGATAGCCTGAAAACATGATGCTTTGTCTCTGTCAATTTTTTTTTTCCCCTCTTGGTAAGGTATTTCAAAATGAGGCAGGCTCGTTAGCATGCACTGGCTAAACAACTGCTAAGTAAAGAAACAAGGATTGTGGATTATGATAACTTTCATTGCAACAACTTAGAGAACCTAAAATATAAATGTTTCAGGATTCTGCAGATCACTTTCTTTGGGCAGATTAAAAGATAATAACACTAATATCAAAACAAGTTAATGCCTTAACAGTTTTTATCAGCTGTTGTTAGTTGATCTGAAAAGCTAGGTATAGTCAGATTTATGCCACTGCTTCACAAAAGAGAAGCAAGAAACATGACACTGCTTTCCATTAAAAATATAGCAATATTCAATGATTGTTTGCTTAGGATATTCTGCAATATGCCACACAGTTTGGAAAAGGGGCCAGGAGTGGGTTTGTACATTACAGGTCTGCTTAAAAGGGGATTACAATCACAGAAGTACATTCCTCTTTAAATTGAAACACGTTATTCTTATAAATATAAAATAGTATACACTGAAGTCAGCTTCCCTGACAGCTTTCCTCACCCAGTTCAGATACAGAGAGCACTCAAGAGTACCTCTTCCATTTTTCAGAGCTACTGAGAATTATTTCCCTATGGAAGTACATGAGCAGGAGCAAATATACTATTTCCCTCTTTCAAGAGTGCTTGCTCTGATAAACTTCATAAGCCTAGTTATTGTTTTATCATGCAACCTCCTTCCTTTTACAACATCTGCAAGATGTTAGCCAAATAATAATAATCAGTTATTAAAGATAGGAACATCTGTAAAACATAATATTGACATTTAATGTATTTACTGAAAAATGTGCAATAGAATGCAATATATGTATTATGGACTATTATCAAATTAGCAGCCAATATAGGAAAGCACATGTGCCACAGAAAACAAATCTAGGTCCCTCAGGAGTTTCATATCACCTTTTTGGTGAATGTAATTTCCCTTTTTCCCTTTTTCCAAAGGAAACTTTGTTCATTAGTATCTTAAACAGGAGCCACCTTTCATTCATACCTCAGTTGACTATCTAATGTCTATAAACGACAGTATGAGTTTCTTGATTTCTCCACAGCATCACACAAGCCTTGCAGGTGATACCTCATGCTCAGTTTCAAATGGAAGGTCCGATGAACATCTAACATGTATTTCTCTGGCATATTTACACATCCCGTGTGCCTCCATATTGATCCTAAAGATCAGATGGCATTTTCCTGTGGTTGTCCCTAATATAGAAAATCATTTCTGCTTAAAGCAGAGACAGAGATACATTGAAATGATCTCATGTCACAAATTCTCAAACCCCCAAGCAAAAACATATGAAAGGGATGAAAAGCTGCTGGATCTTCTTTCATCTATATGTTTCATTTTGTTTAATCAAACACATCAAACTTTTTGAATCTTCTCTGTGACTTTTCTTGACTAAAAAATGACTAGGGGTTGGTTTTTCTTCTATTTTGTTTTGGTTATTTTGTCTTAATGTTAATGTGTCTTCAAAAGAACAAAATCTGGGAGAATTCAACAGTTAACAGACTATAACTCGTTCAGCATCAATCTTCTTTGACAAAAATAATTGGACTCTCAACTTTTAAGATTTTGAAATTAAAAACACCCTACACCCGTCTCCCAAAAAAATAATTCAGGATCATCATATGCTTGAGGACACACAGTGTTACCTGCAGCATGGTCCAGTTAAAGTGCGGTAAGGCAAACCCAAACAGAAAGGATCATTAACTTGTTTGTTCCTTTCTCAGTTTGTGCTCAAGGGCCACTTTGTGCAGGGTGCAGCATGTCTCTGAGATAACATAATCTCCCTCTGATGCATATTTCAGTGTGTCTACTGATAGCAGAACCTGGAAGCAGCCAGTAGAAAGCAGGTAGCAGGGTATTGATGGAAAATTGTCTCTGGTTGAAACCAATGTTCATCTGTCTCTTGCCTGGACATAAATATAATCTCAGCCCAGCACCCTGTGCAGCCTCAATAATTCTCCACATATTATCTGCTATCTCTCATAACACCCTATCCACATGAACTGAAACTGTGCCTGCTTTACACCAACTAATCTAGAATTTTCCCCAAATCCCTCTTCTTCTGTTTCTTCCACTACTGCCGTTTCCAGACCCAGTGTCAAGCTAAATGTGCATTTTATACCAGCATATTGGATTTCTGTTTCTTCAGAGACGCAGTAGTGACTGCAGATCTGTTATTCACCACCCACTATAACAAGGAGAACACACTGAAACGAGCAGGAGGTTAGTTTAAGGAGATTAAAAAATAAGCACTTCTTTGCAGACTGGATAGTGAATTTGCTGCTAGTGGAGGTTGTGCAGGTAGTTATCAACAGTACGTCTGAAAAAAAGGTCTAGAGAAATTCATGGACCATGGCTCCATACACAGAGAGGCAAAGTGAATAGGCAGAAAATCAGCTCTAACATCCTTAGCACAGCAGTTCATGCTGCTGAAGTGCAGGGGGAAAGGAAGTGAGCAGGCTCACATGCTCTCCCTTTTGTTCCTATGCACAGTAGCATACTTTTGTAGCTGGACCACTTCCCAGGCCATTCAGGTCCTTTCTTGTCTTCTCATTACAGAAGATACTTCTGGTATAATCCTATCTCTAGCTTAAATAAAAGCAGTGGACATGTGGAGAGTGAAATCAGGGAACAGATGCCTAGTAATGGGAGGTGAACTGCTTCCAGTCTGAGATGTCCAGCCTGTGACTCCTGCATGTATGGTGCACGTATGCAACACAGCTGTCAAGTTTTGAAGCGCAGAGGCCCAAATACAGGTGCTAAGTGGATGTGGGCACTGTGAGTCTACTTTGAATGTGAGGAGACAGTGCTGAGATGAACCCTATGCATACACAGTGACATCTAAAATGCCTTCCTTTCAATTAGAAAAACCACATCATTTATACATGGCTCATATTCTACACGTCTGCTGAACGTGATGCGCTGCTCCAACAACTCTGCTTTACCATTTATCTTCCGTGGCTTTCAGCAGTGACTCCTGTCTGTTTTCTGTGGTACAGCAGGATGTTCAGTAGAGAACAAAGCATAAAGCTGAAGATTTACCCTCATTTCTAAATTTGTTGTAAACAGCATTCAGGAACCTCAATCTGTTAATTACTATGTCTGGAAAGCCTTGACATACATATTCATCACCTGCAATTGTCATGCTGCCAGCTCTTGCAATTTTAATCACCAACTTCATGATATTCGGCATTTTTCATGAAGTCAAATCTCTCAGAGTTGGTCTTCTGACAGCATGTTTTGCTTCTTTTTTTAAAAAAGAAAGTCTAAATTTAAGGCCTTATGATTTCAAAGAAAAACCGGGAAAATGTTCCTTAATAGAAAAGGAATAAAATGTCAGTATCTCACAGAATCACAGAATGTTAGGGATTGGAAGGGACCTCGAAGGATCATCAAGTCCAATCCCCCGGCCAGAGCAGGAACCTAAATGACATCACACAGAAAGACGTCCAGGCGGGTCTTGAATGTCTACAGAGAAGGAGACTCCACAACCTCCCTGGGCAGCCTGTTCCAGTGCTCTGTCACCCTCACTGTAAAGAAGTTCCTTCTGAAGTTTAAGCAGAACCTCCTGTGCTCCAGTTTGCACCCATTACCCCTTGTCCTGTCATTGGGCATCACTGAGAAGAGCCTGGCTCCATCCTCGTGACATTCGCCCTTAACATATTTATAAACATTAATGAGGTCTCCCCTCAATCTCCTCTTCTCCAAGCTAAAGAGACCCAGCTCCCTCAGCCTTTCCTCATAAGGGAGATGCTCCACTCCCTTAATCATCTTGGTGGCTCTATGCTGGACTCTCTCTAGCAGTTCCCTATCCTTCTTGAACTGTGGGGCCCAGAACTGGACACAATATTCCAGATGNACTTCCTCAATTTGGCAGCGAGGATGCTGTGGGAGACCGTGTTGAATGCTTTACTGAAGTCAAGGTAGACCACATCCACTGCTCTACCATCATCTAGCCACCTGGTCGCATCTTCATAAAAGTCTAGGAGGTTGGTCAAGCACGACTTCCCCTTGGTGAAGCCATGTTGACTGCCCCTAATGACCCTCTTATCCTTGACATGCCTTGAGATGGCACCAAGGATAAGTCGTTCCATCAGCTTCCCAGGGATGGAGGTGAGGCTGACTGCGGTGTCTGTAGTTACCTGGGTCCTCCTTCTTGGCCTTTTTGAAGACTGGAGTGACACTGGCCTTCCTCCAGTCCTCAGGCACCTCTCCCGTTTCCCACAACTTAGCAAAGATAATGGAGAGTGGTCTAGCAATGACTTCAGTCAGCTCCTTCAACACTCGTGGATGCATCCCATCCAGACCCATAGATTTATGGATGTCCAGATTGCTTAATTGGTCCCTAACCCAGTCCTCATCAACCAAGGCAGTATCTGGGGGGAAACCAAAGATTTTGGAGTAAAGTTGCAAGATAAGTGGTCTCTAAAATGTAATTTCAGTGAAATATTTGGAGGAATGAGTTTATATAGGAAAAAGAAGGTGAGATGTTGAAGTCAATATGATCATTAATTACATAAGTTGTTACCATAAATGGTGACTAAAGGAGCTAACGCAACTTCTGGAGGATGAACTCAGAAGAAGAATTTATTCCCAACTGCAAGAATGAATATTATTAAGAGCTTTTTGACTGCTCAGGCATCAGAGCTGGCTGACTGCAAAAACTATGGAAATCTCTTTTGCCAGAAGTCTTTAAATGTTTAGAGAAGCAGCTGTGAAGGAGCTTCATCTTGCTTTAGATCATCCATAAGGCTACTTTACAAATTTTGTTTCTGTAATTCAACATGTCTTCTTGTAGCAACAACATGCTGGGGAAACACAGCAACTTCTGTTAGTAGAGAGCAGAAGAGCAAACAAGTGGAAATGGAGATCTGTTAAAACATGCAGAAACCCATGTCACATGTTCATTCCTGTATTAGGTTTGGGTGAGCTGGAGTTAATGTTCCCCAGAGCAGCTCTTGTGGTGCTGGCCTTTGTACTGGGAGGCAGATAAGATGCCAGTGTTGTGGCTGCTGCTGAGCAGCGTTTGCACAGCACCGAGGCTGGCTTTCCAACATCTTCCCCCCCGCCCTCCAAGTGGGATGGGGTGGGCAAGATCTTGGGAGGGGACACAGTCAAGATAGCTGACTATTCCACACTCCGTGACGTCAGCTCAAGTATCAAAGGGAGAGAAAGGAGAAGGGGGTTGGGGTCATTCAGTACGGAAGTCTAACAGAGAATGGAGACTGACAGT
>VWZK01007274.1:12108-31611 GCA_013396935.1 Baryphthengus martii
AAAAAAAAAAAAAAAAGTCTCATTGTAGAGCAGACTGAACTTCAGCAGTACATGTTGCTTACTGATCATGGTTCCACTGTTACTAATGTGCTGCATATATAGGCAATGTAATTCCAGGCACTTTGCATGACCCTGGAAACTTAAGGAAAAGACACTGTGTAAAAAGTTGCTGCCTAAACTCAATTTGGACAGAAGCAAGTGGCACAAATCCAAAACCTCGTTGACAGAATTCCTTCTTCAGCAGCTGCTCAGTTATACTAAATAAGTGTCTATCTCTTTGACAGATATTGTCTGCAGCCTCCCCCTTCTCAAATAGGTACAAATCCAGAACTTCTGATCTGAATAATTTTTGTATACTCTTGATAGACCTTCACTAGAATTAAAGTAAGGTTTAGAGCTATACATTATCAGGGGAATCTAACTCCTTTGAAAGTCTCATCCTGGCAGGTCCTTATAGGGTTGTTATCCTAGCACATACAGGCCAGGAACAAGCACTCTGAGAAGAAAATATTGCTAGCTTTTTTATTATATTTTATTTTTAAGTTGAAGGATGTAATCAGAAGGTTGTAAAGAACTCGTATTATAAGAGAATTAATGTGCTTGCTTAGGAATTTGGAAATTTTACATTAGTGGTGTCTTTGTCTGGACTTTTACTTCCTAAAAGTTGCTTTTTCAAAGACTATACAGCAAAGCATACTTTAGAAGGATGACTTAGTCACAAGAAATGACTGAAATGCAGAGCACTCTTCTGTTATCTGAAGGTCCCTTTCCACTAGCTGTATTCTTTTGTTCTTCCTTCATAGTGGACAGTATTTTACACTAATGTAAGGCTTCACAGTTAGGGAGTCTTTGTAAGAAGTGGTAGCTTGATGTCTGTCAGGTACAAGGAGAAATGCAGCAGGTGTCTTACATTTTTAGCATAAATCCAACCTTGATTATTACTATGATAGGAAGAGGGGAACTTAAACAGTCTTCCAATACATGAGATTAATTGACTCAGTCCTGATAACTGCTAGGAATTATCTTCAGAAAGTGGCCAACGGTTATGAACCTCAAGTAGATGAAGTTACACAACAGAAATATAATTGAATTACATGGTTTACCATGGATTTAATGTTAAGGTTGTTTGGTTTGGTTTGGTTTGTTCTGTTTTGTTTTCAGAACAGGTGAAATACATGTCTTTACATAGTACTTCAGAATTTGTCAGATCCTCGTCTGTTGCAAGTCAGCCATTTGGCAAAGAGTTGGCATCTGTAAGCAAACTTACTGAGACCAACAAAAAAATCTCCAAGGATCACACTTTTTTTTGTGATTTATGGTTCTGAACCTTTGATAGTGAGTCAGAAAATCATGAGTCAGGAAGCAAGATTGATTCATATTAAAACAGTTCTGTGTCATTTTCAGCACGAAGAGAGCCAGATAATTTCTGCTTATAAATCTGATTCAGAGTTTCCTTTAATTTTTTTTTTTCAGTGTGTTTTGGTGTGGGGTTTTTTTGTTTGTTTTGTTTTAATTTTTATTTAGTATATTGGGTTTACATGGCAACGTTTTGGTTGTCGAGGGGAGGCTGCAGAGGTAGCTTCTGTGAAAAGACACAAGGAGGTGCCCCAATGTTGGATGTAGACTTTTCTAAACAGCTCCAAGGACCTGTCACTGGCCAAAGATGAGCCAACCAGTGCCACTGGGGGCACATCAGTGATAGAATATTTAAGAAGAGGAAAAAAGTGCTACAAAATAGCAGCTGGGAGAGAGAAGTGAAAATATGGGAGAGAAGCAACTCTGTGGACACCAAGGTCAGTGAAGAAGGAAGGGCAGGAGGTGCTCCAGCTGCCAGTGCAGAGAATCTCCTGCAGCCCATGGTGAAGACTGTGGTAAAGCAAGTTGTCACCTTGCAGCCCATGAAGGTCCACACTGGAATAGATATTCCCGCTGCAGCCTGTGGAAGACCCCACACCAGACAGGTGGATATGCTCTGTAGGAAACTGAAATCCATGCTGGAGCAGGGTCCTGACAGGACTCGTGTCCTTGTGGAGAGGAGCCTCCATGGAGGACTCATTCCAGAGCAGTCCATTCTTGAAGAATTGCTTCCTATGGGAATAACCATGCTAGAACTGTTCTTGAAGAACTGTTACCTATGGGAGGTACCCACTATTGTAATTAATTCTTACTTGCATATTAGAGAAACAAAAAACTGTAGACAGATATTTCCCAAGTTTTTATTTTTATATGCTACATATTTCAGTGTTTCATTAGGTTTTTGAAGAAATTTTTGTGCAAAATGTAGGAAAAGATGTTGTTTTCTTTCCTTGGTGTAGTCAGCCTTTCTGAATACATGAAAATGCCTTATAATAAGACATTTAAGAGAATATTGAATCGCACAACAAAGGTTCTTTTCTCAAAAACATGATGTGTACCTGAGTTATTATACTCAATTATTTACACATGACAGGATAATGACATAAATTTATAAGAAAAGAATAATCTGAATGGAGATCAAGAACCATTTCTTCATCAAAGAATTATAACTGTGTTAGTGTTACATGATGTTTTTTTAACCCAGCTGGCCTGGAAAAATAGAAAGGGAAGCTATTGAACAACCCACTAGAATGCCCCCTGTGGAGTAATAGAATTTAAAGAGGGAAAAGACAAATATTTCTGCCTCTTCTTGGTAGGAATCGTTAAAGTAAATGTCTAAATTACTACATTTGTCTTCAGTTTTGACCAAAAATCTTAGGCCTAAGTACCCATTTTCAATGAGAAAAATTATAATAAAACTTAATCACCCCTACAAATAATTTTATCTAATTGAAAACCAGAGGAGCTTCAAATACTTCAAGGACATTGCAAAAATTCAGTGCACATGACATCTACAGGTGCCATATGAATATCATATTGGTGGTAAGAGATCTGGTAACTCTAAAAGACAAGAATTGCCTAAAACCAGTATTTTAATTGAGAATTCTGCTAAGTTATTGATTTTTATCTGATGTAGGAGCTGACTTCTGAATTAAAACACTTTGTTTTCTTATTTTCTGTGGTACTTATTTCTTTGTTGTGTCTTTCCAGTGTAAGATCTTCAAGACACAGGTTCTTCATCTACGTAGTGTTGTATAAACTGTTGTGTTATAAACCAGATGCTCAACAGGAGTAAATCAGCCCTTGTCATTAAAGTTCAGCTTTGGATTGCCAATTAACTGAAGGTAATTAACATGTTTAAATACTAGTCTGAATCTTCTTTTGGATGAGAAATATTTATACTTTATTCTACTGATGAACCACACTGTTTATTTGAATTCAGTTCTTCTTTGAGTTAGGAATTCATGAACACCCTGAAGAAATGCATCTGTTGTCCCTAACCCTGCCTAATAGAACCCTGTCTAACAGTTTGAAAGAAGTCTTTTCTTCTTGTTTCCTATAGAAGTCCTGGATCCACACAGTCTTCATAATGCTTATGCCAGCCAAATGAAAGGATTTCTTGTCTGCTCAAATGTGGGGTTTTTTGTATTGCAATAGCAGAAGTGTATGCATAGACAAACAATACTATTAAATTAAATTAACCACAATCAATACAAAATCTGGTGTGAATGTAGCAATAGAGAGGTAAAAGTACTTAATAATTGAATATGTGTTATCTTCCTACATAAGAATGAGCTATATAATTATTACCACAATGAAAACTTTATAATTTCTTTAATATTCTGGACTAAGAGGTAATTAATTTTTTTTTGTTTAGTCAGAGACTCTAGGAGGCATTGCAAAATCTAATTCTTGAACTCTGTGCAAGCTAAATCTGATTCTCAGTTAAGATTCAGAACTGCTAAGTCCTGTGCAAGTCAGGCACAGTTCGGTTCTGATTCAGAATACATGTAACACCAAAACTGTAACACCAAAATCTATGCTATACTCAGAAGTGATTGTCATGAATGCTTGTAGAAACTTTGTTTTCATCCTTACAAAAAATAAAAGCTATATAATAACTTCTAAATGGTTCAAATGAAATTATTTGGTCTGAAGGCACTACCGTGTTTTCTATCAGTTTATTTTACCTTCCTGCCTTTAAAACTGGAGTATTAGAGAGATTATTCCCATCTTGTCTTTCATTCGTTGTTCCTGTCATGACTTCCTAAGTCAGGAAACCATCCACTCATGACAATTGGGTGTACTCAAATTACCATTAAAACATTTAGAGTATATAGTCTGAATTAGTAAGATTGATCTATTTAAACATATTTAAGGGATTTATATCTAGCGTGATTGTTACCAAATGTCTAAAAAGCCTTACTGCATTGAGAAACTTTTGTTGTTGTTGTTGTTGTTAAAGATATTCTCTGGTGATCAACAGATGCTATTGTATGTACTATAAATTATCTTTGACAAAGGCTTGAACTTTCTATATATTTTTCTGAAAACATTATTGTCCAAATATTTGTTGAGACATCACAAATAGATTTATATAGCCTCAACTGTGGTTGGAATTTTGATTTTCTATTACAGATACAGTTGAATTCATAGCCCTTTCATGTATCCCAATGCTTTGCAGTAGATTTGTAAGACTTTGCCACGTAATATGTCGTATTCGTGTGAAAGCACTTCAAATGATTCTTTAGAATTTCCACTTCCTCATACTCAGTACTGCCTTTCTGATTATTCACATTGTACAGCGCTGCAGTCCAAAAATGGTGCTCTAAATTCCTATACAACAGGTGCAGCCTATATAGTTCCACACTGCTTTTCCTTTCAGTAACTGATTAGACACATCAGAACACTATTTCTAATATCCACCAAAGCATTCATCTAACTGCTAGGCATTATTGATTTGACAGTTGTTTGGTTTTGTCTGTGAACAATAAATTCATTTATCACATGTATTAGTAGTATTAAAAATACCATTTAAGAAAATAATAGATCTCAGAGATAATGTTTGGGTTTAGTTGTGATCATCTGAAAAACCTAGTAGACTGATGAAGAGATTGACAACCTCAGCAAAGAATAAAAAACTAATGGTTTTGTCTTGGGAGAACTGGTATTATCATAATGATATTTGATTATCATCAAATTGCATTTAACTCAAAGTGGGAGTTCTAAATATAAGTTGTTGTCAGAGAGTCACACTTTTTTCTGGCTCAAGTATAAGTAAATATTAGAGCCACTTAGTCTCTCAAATTAATTTTATTATTCATACATGAATGAAAGAATCTATATCATCAAATCAAAACAAGCTTGACATTCTCTAAAGTCTGTGGAGGAGTGCTCATGATCTAGAAGAAAACATCACTGTTTCAGGTTTGAGATGTCCTTTGAATTTCTGATAATCTTTCACCAGCTTTTCACCAGCACCTACATATTAGTTTCTAATATAACAAGGCTAATTGTTTCTCTTTCTTAAAGTGTACATTCTGTTGGTCTCTTATTTAACTGCAGGCAAAATGGGTTAAAGAACTGCTGAAGCATAAGGGAATTATTTCAGACAAGATATTTCTGCATATCTAGTGGGCAGTCTTAATTATATTCACCATCATATTATAGGAGATTTCTAAATATTTCAATGTGCAAAACATATTGTCTGTTATTTCTTTTCCCCCTCCTTTGGGGTGAATACTTATGTATTTATTCAATATTCCTGTTTGGTTGAGGTTTTTTAGATGAATACACCTAGATTATTTATGTCTTCATTGATCTATTTCATATTGCAAATAATTGTACTTAGAATCCCTGCCTATTTTGAAGTGTTAAGTATTTATTGTAATAAAGCAATTGAAAGAATATTTGGATTGAATTTATATGTCATTTATCTGTATTTATGTAAGACACTAAGTTTCTGAAGGCTCTATGTTTTGTTAAATTTTAATTTTCCAATATTTATGATAGAATTAATAATTGGAATCCAATATCAAAGATAAATGTGTACTGGGAAAGATTTCAGGACATAAAATCCAGGGCAAAGAAAAACATTTCCACTTGCTATATCCTTATTCACAGCTAACACTATTTATTTTATGGTAAGACTCCATATTGTCTCAGTTCTCTGCATTAGTGAGTGGTGATACACTTTGCATGTTTGTATATCAAGGGATTTCTATCACTAAGCCTTCAGCAGATGTGTTTCAATTTTTAGCATTTGAGTGGTGTTTTCTCACAACTGTAGAGTGAAAAAAAAAAAAAAAAAAGAATGGGATGCATTGGCCTGGAATAAATCACATCCATCATTCATGGCCGCCCTAAGAACTGCTGTTCAATTTAAGAAAGGTAATTCTTGATTGTTCCATTAACTCCATCACTTGGCATGTCATGGTAGACAGGCACAAAACAAACCATGTGGTAAATGTAACAGTGAATTTCAAACAATGATTAGATTTTGTAATAAGATTCTGTAACTTTTATGCTGCATTGTGGGTTCCAAATATTTGATGTAAGAGGCTTATAACTAAACATTGCAACCTGATTAATCAAATATAAACCACAAAATTAGAAATTTAATTCCTGGAAATAGTCAAACTAAAAATCCTATGGAGTTATAAAGTTTGATGAATTGGTGAATTTAAAGAATTTTCTGTAGATTATTTTAAATAATTTTTTTTCATTTTTTGTACCGAGTTAACTTACACATGAAATACTATGCAATCTAGGAAGTGTTTCTTGCCATGAAAAGCTACCTCATTTGTTTAAGTTATAAGAAAGCATCTGTTAGTACAGTTACAGTCTTCATTTTTCAAGCTTAGCAGCAAAATTCACATTTTAGTGAACTTTTATAATTTCTTTTAGGGAACTACTTTATTCATTCTATCCATAGAAATTTTGTACCAATTTAGCATTGTGAATTACTTTCCTACCTATTACTATTCATTGCCAATAACTATTATATAAGGAGCAGAATCTGAAAATACGAAAGGTATGTGGTCTGTTGGTGTTCTTTCTCTCTATTAGACAAAAGGAAATAAATGTACAAGGTAATAATACACAACCCTGACACAAGCTATTAGAATGAGAGATGTAATAAGTGTGAGCATTAAGATGAGGAACTAGGATATGAAGATGAGGTAAGGCTGTCTATACTGGCCCTTGAACTATGAGAGGCTACAAGAGACAATGAAATAAATTATGCTCAGATCAAATACATAATATCAAGTAGAGTACTTAAGTAGACACTGTTGCCTGTAGTAATCTTGTCTATTTCTTTTTGTTGTATTTTTGTTGTTTTTTTAAGAGATTGGAATGTGAATAATGAAAAAAATAAAAAAAAAGGAAAAGATTATATTATGGCCAAATCACTTGAATCTCCTTTCCCATGCCTTTCCTGGGAAACTATATAGTAGCTTTAACATCTTTGCTAAAGTCATCATAAGCAGAGCTTGGCAAGTCACTGAGATCAGCTTTTTTTGGTGTATATTTGTCACCATCTCACAACAGACAGAAACATTGTAGTGAGTTTCATTTCACTTAATTGTTTTCATCTCACATTTAGACATATTCATATGAGTGGATCTACAAAGGCCCTCTGCCTTCAATAGAGAAAAATAGGTCTAGAGAAAATGAGTCTTTTGACTCATCTATTTTAAGATGAGCTAAATCTTAAAAGTCTCTCCACTGACTATAAAAGGAGTCAAGGGTAACTAATTCAACTATTGCCATCTGCAATATAGATGTGTATTTTACCAGTTGATCCCTAGTCCTAGAACCTGTTTTTACAGTAGTGTGCAGCTCTTATTGTATCTGAAATCAATAAGATTTATATTTTGTGTAAATGAAATCCTAAAATACTTGACTTCCTTTTCAGGAAAAAAATCTTAGAAATCTCAAAATTTTCCCAAGCTTCAGTAATTGATATTTCTGTGCTTCAGCTCCCCACCTATGGAACAGGAATAATACTCTCTCACTTCACTGGAATTCTGTGAAAGTAAATTAATTACTATTTGTGAGGCATTGCATGTTGTAATGAACACTGCCATCACAAAAAAAAAAAAAAAAAACATGAAGAAATTAATAACTCCATCTCCCTAGCAACACTTGCATAGTGGCCTAAGGCTACACTGTGAATAATGACCAAAAAAACCTAAAATACTGAATAGCTACTTGTTTATTGAATATTATTAATCATGTATGCTGAATGGTTCAAGGGTCTCGTGGATGAAACAGTACATGAGCATCCAATTAAAAACTGTACTATACTGCTTATGCACAAGATACAAGTTAAGATTTAACAGATTACTCACATTATCGCCTATCCTAATTTTTGAGTGCTTTTCTTTGCAACTAATAGTCTTTTACTGTCATTTTTAACATGAGCTTGGAAGTAAAAGGCACTTTCACAATTTATTAATATTGTTGATGTTTTCATATGCCTGCAAATGAAGTTATATCCTTAACATTAAGTACAATATATGTTTGAATTACCTTGTGACTGTCAAGGTAAATAAGCTCAGGATCTATTTACGTGGATTAACTCATAAATTCATGGACTTAGCTTACACAGAAAAAACTGTGAAAAGTCATGGAATACTTGTCCATGTGATAAATAGCATAACCAATAGGTAAAATACATGGTCTTATTTGTCTAGTTTTCGGGAAAAAAGCAAAACAGGGTATAATTGAGAGCAATCACTTGTGGTATGATGCTTGCCACCTGGTTCTACTTGCCATATTCCAAATATTGCAGTTGAGTTTACTAAATTGCCAGCTAACTAGATTTTGAGTGATGATAACTATCTACTAGAAAATAGTTTTGAACAACAAATACTTTCACTCTTCACCTTATACAGAATTGGTTCTATTCCACAAATTATACAAGATCTCTGTACTCTAGTAGATTATATACCTCTTCCCAGCATATCTGGGACACATATTTTCTATAAACCAACAGCACTCATATCTGAAGGATTATTTCAAAGCATTCTTTATTCTTCTTATTATTAGAGATTATTTAACTGTCAAAAGGATTCCCCTTCATATTCTTTGGCATTTGCTTTGCCTTGCATAAATAGAAACAGTGCAATAGTAAAACAGGCTTTTAAGAAACCACTTTACCTGAGTAGATTGATCAATACTCAGAATACACTGCTGTATTTTCTTAATGGAAAACTGTTTAATCACTCCAAAAGAATTTCCCATCTTTTTTTTTTCTCTTTTTTTATGTAGCTGCTGCCAACTGTTACTAAAGGGCACTGTTCAAATGAAATTACACTAGACATCATGTTGTATATCTATTATACCATTTAGTTTAAAAAATTATAAACGTGCTGACTGTGTGGCACACATTTTGACAAACAGTTGTTTCAGAAAAGAAGTACAAGATTTGTAAATGTTTGAAAACATTTCTGATGTGAAAATGCAAATGCTTCCTTAAATATACTTACTGAACTTCTCGTTTCTTCCTAACTGAAATTCACATAGACAGCAAATCATGAGTCAATGTCTGTTTATGAAATCAATAGGGTTGACAATACTCATTTTCCCTAAAGCATTGCTGAGCAAAGGAAGCCTTAGCAGAATAAGCAGAAAGCACCAGTTTTAGATGGAGATTCTTACTTCTTCAAATTGTAGTTGAATGTACTGCCCAGTGTCCTGGAGTTCCTCTTTCAGCTCCTATGAATCTTCCGTTGACATAATAGCTCACCTTAGGCAGCAAGAAGATGTGATGATTTTTCTTGAAAACAAAAGCTGTGCATCCAAATCCCTGAATATTAAGAATAATCAAAGCTCAGGTTTCCTTTTTCCTTTGGGAATGTATTGCTTATACTGAAAGCAGATCTTGTAACTTCTTCCTCTAGTGCATGAGAAGTTCAAATTCAGGTGAAAATCTGATTTGTGGGAACATTTCCCCTTCTACTTCATATTCTGCCTAAAGTGAGTCCCATGCTTAGGCAGCTCTCCCTTTTCAGTTGAGAATAAAGATTATGAATTCCATCCTTGCAGAGAAAATAATAACTTTTAGACGTTTAGTGCTGAGCATCACAATGCTCAGGTATATTTTTGGACCGTTACCATCAAACTTTAAATCAGAGGCCATTAAGAGGTAGTAAGTAATGTGCTTTCAAAAGCATTTATGTCATCCTCATGCAGGTTTACTTCAAGTATGACTTTATTTTTTCTAGGAAGTTAATTCCATACTCCTTTAACCATGGGAATCAGCTCAAGTTTTCCAATTACTTTAATGGCAGTGAGCAAGGCTGCATCTATCAGATAGCATTAACTAAAAAGGATCTTTTGATTTTTCATGGCTGTAACCATATCAAATATTCTACTATTTTCTTAGGGAAAACATGTTAACAGGTTAAAGATTTCTCTTAATATTTAAGGTAGCACTTCCAAATTAGAATATTTTTTATATTCTCAAAACTGTCTCTGGGATGTGAGCACCTGCATAAAGTCAGTATTTACAGATAGTTTCAAATCTTAGCTGTTTTTTTTTTCTTCTAGGATTTATGTGTTATATTGGCATTGAAGGTAAAAGTCTGTCCTTGCTGTCTCTAAGAATTCTTTTTAACTAAGTACAGGCCAGATGAGATTGGCATTTTTAAGGGGGATATTTAGTGGGTAATTTCACTTTTTTTTTTTTGTTTGTTTTGTTTTTTTTTGTTTGTTTGTTTGTTTTTATTATTTGTACTTCTCTGCCAGATGGTGGCCNACAGGATGAATACTCATGGTAGAGCTTCACAAACCTCTCACATGAGCTGGATGAATGCTGTATGAAAGGTATCATTGGTATGACCAGTGCAAAAGTATTGATTACAGAAAAGGCAAGACCGGCAGTGGATTGAGCAATGTGTCACTTAACATCCTTGGCAGAGAGATGACTTTTAACACCCTAGGTAAGTCATGTCATTGCACATGTCATCAAGAGTCATAACAATGTCACGTATCTAACTAGCAAACCTCCAACTCTTTACTGAGCATTTAAGGAGGGTGAATACACCTATGTCAATGGGAAAAGTGGCTATCATTTGACAAACTGACTTTCCTACCTGAAAAAGACAGATGAAATATATCAAAATGAGTGCTTGCTGCAGAGAGCTTATAGCTGTCTCAGACAGACATAAAATGTGACTGGTTTATGCTGCAGCCTTCTTTATGTCTCCACCCCTCAGAGCAGAGGTCACCTATCTTTCTCAGATGGTACCTCAACACGTATTCTTCTTTCCCCAATTAGAATTTAAACACCTCAGTAACAAGTCAACAAGAGTTTGCAGAGGCTAACTCTAAGTTAAAACATTTCTGATCTAATGATACTCAAGCATTTTTTCTATGTGTGAGGCAAGATCTACAAGATCCAAATGATGTAAGTATTCGACAAACACTGTGTTTCATAGATGTTTATCTCTTCTGTCCCCCCCTCCTGAGCTGGCTGCTGTTCATTTAACTTCAGTTAATGACTGTAATGGCTTTGAGACTATGCTATCGGTGTGTTTTAACTGTAAAATAAGATTTTTGGAGTAAAAGCCCCACAGCATAGATGTTTCAATTTTAAGTAATTGATAATGTTATTGAATAATTCTCTATAATATTTGAAATACCTGCTTCCATAAATTAATCAATTCTACCTTAACATACACAGAGTGAGCCAGAAAAGCTTTCGTAATATAGACAAGAAAATTTTTTTTTCTGCATACCAGAAGGCACTATGAAAAATGGTTTTGTGAAAAAACACCACCATTATGTATATATGTATACATATATTTTATAGAGGTATTTCTATGCATAACCTTGTATTTAATTTTCTAACAGTGAACCCAAAAGATACAATTTCAAAAAAAATGTAGTTTACCTCTTTTATCCCCATGTTTCAGTCAACCTGAAATATTATTCTAATGTCTTACTTATTAACTAAGCAATATTATTCTATAAAGCACAAAAAAAGCACGGACTACCCACAACAGTGCTGATGCTATCACATGAAAAAGAACAGGGTTGAGAAATGGTTTGTGTCAGTACACCTCTTACGAGACACCTAAGGAAGAGGAAAACATAAATGGAAACCCTTGCTGAAATTGTTTCAGATAATATTATTACTTGGCTTTTGATTTAGGACAAGACATTTTTCCTAGTTAGGACCTGGTAAGGTTTATAGGTGCACCCTCAAACCTTTCAGGTCCGTGAGCTGTTGTCAGTCTGTGGGAAGGAAGCATTACCTCAGGAAGACTGATTTAACTTTATATTTACTTTAACTTTATTTACCAGATGGATATATCTAAGAGTGTTCAGGAAGCTGGCCATTGTCATTACAAGGCCCCTATCTATTCTTTCTGAAGGATCATAGTAACTGGGGGGCGTTTCTCAGCACTTGAAAATGGAAAATATCACCCTCATCTTCAAGAAGGGCATTAAGAATTATAGGAATTACAGGAGTAACTTCAGTCTCTTGGAAGATTAATACCAGAAACATCCTCCTTTAAGTCATTTCAGAGCTTGTGGAGGCCCTGAAGGTAATTGGGAACAGCCAATATGAAGTCTGAAGCTATGTAGTAGCTTCATAGGATGAGATGACTGGCTCAGTGGACAAGTGGATATCCTTTACCCTGTTTTAAGCAAGCTTTCAGCATAGTATTCTTTATATTTAGACTGGTGAGAAGTACATTGTAAGATGGGTAGAAAACTAGATGGATCACTGGACTCAAAGATGTGTTATACAGCTGATAGCAAATTACTAGTGACATCCTTCAGACTGTTAACATCTGTATTAATGGTCTGAAACATAAGACCAAACACACCATCAGAGAGTCTAGAGATGATACTAAATTGGAGGAAGAAGTTAATACACTGAATAGTATGGCTAGAATTCAAAAGAATAAAATCGGCTGGAGAAACAGGCAAAAGAAAACATATAGTTCAACAAAAGCAAAAGAAAAAGCAGTTGGGACAGAACAGCACCGTGTAAGAGGAAAAGATGGGGACTCATCAGATAGGAAGCAGCTTTGTAGGAAAGAAGTCAGATTCCAGGTTGGAAAGTTGAATGTAACTCAGCAGACCGCCTTTGCAGAGGACTATGAGATCATGTAGAAAAAGATTTCTCCTTTAAATGGGGTGGAGGTGAGGGAAAAGAAGATATGTTAAATAGTTTCAAATATATGCTACATATCACACTAAAAAGGTAAAATAGGTAAGGTGCCCATTTCTTTGTTAGAAATTTAAGTGGATTAATTCAGTGAAATTAGTTTATGACTGCTTACTTTGACATAAAGAAAAGGCAATATACAGCTCAATATTTTTAAAGTATTTCATCCAAAATAAATAATATAATGTAATGTAGTAACATTACACATCTGGCTGTATATACAACATCTTTGAGATTTTTCAGGAAGAAAATATTTTCCCCTAACAAAATAATTTAAGAATAGATCCACAGTAATTATATTGGCCTTCAGTTGAAAGACATTTTTGACTTCAAAGAAGAAACACTAACAGAAAACGATTTTTTTGTAGATACAACTAACCAAAGAGACAAACCAAAGCAGGCATTAATATATCATTCTCACATGCTACCACTTTAACATACAGAAATAAATTTCTCTTAGGAAATTGGATGCCCGCCATTGAAGACAAGAGCTTGACCCTCGTGATCCCTCAGCTTTTTACCAAATATGACATATGGGATGGATTACCTCATTGGTCTGTTTAGGGTCACCTGTCCTGTCCAGTCCTCCCCGCAGATGCAGCCTTTTACTTTCTGCACCTCCCAATGTGGTATACAAATGTTATTAGTGACCTTGGTCTCCATAGGAGCATGTGTAAGAAAAAGCCTTAATGCACACCAATCCTTGGTAGTAATTATAAACACCAAGTGTTATCACTGTCTGCAAAAACATGCCATTAACTTCAGAAAGTGCAGTTAGTTAGAAGAGAGTGAGCTGAAAAGTAAAATCACTGAACAGAATTATCTTTGCTCTAGCTCAAACCAACACAATATCCTATCCACATGTGTGGATCCTAACAACATGCTGATTTTCTCCATCAATTTGCAAATGAGAACTCATTTTTCAAATTAATTGTTAAAGTAGCAGCAGTAATTCCAGCAGTACAGGAGACTATTAGCTGTGGTTACCTTATTAATCTAAATTTTTTGGTGAGAATTTGTCTCCTAGGTAGTGTCAGTTCAATACGTTGAGCTATTGTTTAAAAGCTAGCAGAACAGACAATAGAATCATATAATACAACCACTGCAAAAACTATGAGGGGGTTATCTTTCTTTTCTTTCATTTTTTTTTCTGTTTTTTTCAGGACAAATTATGTAGGCTTCACACTAATTTAGTGTGAGCTTAATTTAGTGGAAATGCTGAACCACCCTTTCCTAAGTAAGAATAACTAGAAATCAGAAATGTTTAAAAATTTTGTACCCCAGGAAGAACAAAGAAGGAGGTAGAGATGACTAAAGCATTTTAGTAATGTTGCACAGGGCTAAGAAAATGCTAAATTAGTAATTTGAAACTCTTATGCTAAGGAATGTTTTTATTGTTGAAAAGGCATATTTAACATGCTATAAATTCATAATTGATCAATACCCAGCAATATGACTGACTATAAAAATATGTGAATAGGAATGATGTGCATATACATGTGCACGTTTGGGGAATTAAAATCTGTAGATGAAATATCTGACTATCAATATGCCTATCTTCTCATCTCTGCTTAGCCCTGTGCTACTGATATCATTGGTCAGCTAGGTCATTTAGCTTTAGAGTAAATAGAGGTTACCTTAGTTTATATTTGAAATTTCCTTGGAAATTTACAGGTAAAATACCATAACAAAGGTGGAGGAGCATAAGAAAATGTAATTCAGAAGATATTTCAAGGTCCAGTGTTGCATTATTGCAGTCTAGAGGCTATCAATCTGAACATTTCAATGACTTTAAATAGTGTATCTGTTCCTTAACACAGCTTATACATAGCAGTGATGATCTATTTCAGCAAGTGGGAAAGTGCTTCACACCTTTCGTCTTTCTTGAAATCCTGGATTGCTATATACTGTATTACTAAAAAAGTTAAGATAACTCAGGGCACCCTTCTAAAAAGGGAGCAGTAAAATTACTGAAATAGTCCCTGATTTATATTGTTCAGAGGGCCATGCTGACTTTCTCGAAAAGTGTCGGCACCTTGGGGAGTCCTGGGGAGTCTTCAGAATTTAAGTTCTGGTTGTTTTTTTACACCTATCTCCTCATTTATATTCTATAAGTGACCATTTCCTAAAACAAAAGCACAAGGATGAAACTGTATGTAAAAAGTCCCTCATTTGTATGGTTAACATTATTATTTTTTAAATTTTTTCTGCCTCAGCAGCACACAAATCTTCATGATTTTCATCTGAATTAGGATCGTCTGCCTGGTATAAACAAGTTCACAGCAGGTGTTGTTGTGTCATTAAAGAACTTTTTGCATGCATGGTTTTGTGTAAGACAAATGTGTTGTCACAAACTGCATGTTTCCTAAATATTTCACACAGGTATTTCTATCTGATTATCACCTTTAAAGTCTATGTAGACATTTGAAATATTTGGCCTTTTTCAGTACTTGCAGTATTTTTGCCTCTGTTGTCTATAAAGCAAAAATTTCCTTTTCTAAGAAATGTCTCCAGATGCTTGTTGTTTCAAAAGGGAATGACTGATGCTCATTATCCCTGGATGACATTCCCAAATTTCTTGTTGAAACATCTGCATTCAGGCAAAGATGGTTCCTCTGCAAGCAAGACTGCAACTGCTGTTACAGAATTTATAGGAGCCAGAAAGTATATAATCTGAGTGACAAAGAGATCATAGAATCATGGAATCATAGAATCATCTAGGTTAGAAAAGACCTATAAGATCATCAGGTCCAACCTTTAACCCTACTCTTATCTTTATCACCCCTAAACCAAATTCCTAAGCACCTCATCCATATGACTTTTAAACACATCCAGGGATGGTGAGTCAACCACCTCCCTGGGCAGTCTGTTCCAATGCTTGACAACCCTCTCAGAGAAATTTTTTTCCTAATGTCTAACCTAAACCTCTCTTGGTGCAGCTTTAGGCTGTTCCTTCTTGTCCTGTCATTACTTACTTGTGAGAAGAGACCAGCACATACCTCTCTACAATGTCCTTTCAGATACTTGTGGAGAGCATTGTCTCCCCCTCAGCCTCCTCTTCTTTAGACTAAACAGACCTAGTTCTCTCAGCCGCTCTTCATAAGACTTGTTCTCTAGGCCTTTCACCAGCCCAGTTACTCTCCTAATCATACCCTATGAACGATACCACAGGATAAATTTACAGCTGGTATTTCATCCAAAAACAAAATGGATGAAAAATTTTCTCAGACATTTTACCATTTCACAGGTACTAGGCAGCCTTGCTGAACTACTAATTCTAGTTATGTTTTAATTATTATTACAAATACTGTCAAGGAAGAATATTTTTCACTCACATTTTTCTGTGTGTGTAAGCAAATTTTAATATAAGCCCATAACAATGAAAGTATGAACTACTCTGCCTACTAAACTGCTTTACTTTTTGTAGTACATGTACATGACAGCTAAATAATAGACAGAGTGAACAAGAAGTGTGTTGCAAGGCCATTGTTGTAAAAACTATTACGATTCATGGTAACTTTCAGCTCACTTTGGAGGCTTATTTTTAAATTATACACTAACCAATGCCTCATGGAATAATAACTCCCTACTGCCTGAACTATGCAGAACAAAAAGACTGTATGGAAACTTGACTTTGTGGTATACATGAAGCATTTGAAAAACGTATAACAATCCAGTGGTAAAGTGTGTTGTTTGACACAGATAATATGGTCACTGTCTCTAGAAGAATCCATACCGATATTAAGAATTAAATTTTCTCTTAGCAGTAAAAATAAATGTCAAACTTGGTCTAGCTGAGCTTCAGAAGATAAATTCAGATACCTAAAATGAGAAAGCCTGCTACTGTCGATTGAAGATAGCTTACAGTTCTTCAACTCAAATAAAAAGCAATACAAAGATCTTCTTACAAACCTCTTCTGTCTCTACTGTGACAGGTGGGTGATATCATAGTCATTGAATGGCTTGAGTTGGAAGGGACCTTAAAGATCATCTAGCTCCACTCCCCCTGCCATGGGACGGGCAGGGAGACCTCCCACTAGACCAGGTTGCTCAAAGCCTCATTCAGTCTGGTCTTAAACATTTCCAGGGATGAGGTGTCCACAACTTCTTGGGGCAACTTGGTCCAGTGTCTCATCACCCTCACAGTAAAGAACTTCCTAATATCTAATGTAAATCTACCCTGCTCTAGTTTAAAACCATTGCCCCTTGCCCTGTCACCATTTGCCCTTATAAAAAGTCATCTCCCTTGACCTGCTGGCCATGCATCTTTTGATGCAACATAGGATATGGCTGGCTTTTTGGGCTGCCAGCACACATTGCTGGCTCATGTTAAAACTTTTTTTTTCAATTTTAGGACATAGTTTTAGGTTCAGACTGAGTTTAGACTGCAGGCTGTCTCAGGAGCTCACATAGTGGGAGCTTAAAATAATTATGATACATATTATTAAGCACAGATGTTTGCAAATACATCTCTGCGTACAGTGAATTATACTTCTTAGGATTCTTACTGTTAACTTTCATAACATAATTATTATTGACTAGTTCTAGAAGGCCACAAATATTTGAGAACCATTGTAAACTGAAGACTATTTCATATATCTGTCTCGTGCTCTATGGAAAGAAGCAGTTTACAAGGCTTATGACATTACTCTTTTTCCTTCCAACCAGGTGCAATTAAAACTTGAATGTTTATTTTTCTGTATTTTCTTTCAGCTTTAAGATTTAACTTTAATTGGAATTATTTTTAGTCTCTTAGGAATGAAAGCGGAGGACTTTCACATCATCTAAAGTACTGCCTATGGGAGAAAATACTTTCAGCTCTGGGAAACAAAATATACTTTTTTAATGGAAGAAGTATGTATCTTTAAAGTCACATACTATCACTCACTGAGGGAAGGAATACTCCTTTCACCTATTCAAAATTACTCATATACCCATGAAAAATGAGCCTTCTAGCTGACTGACAGATTGCCTTTAATCACAGATTCAGAGAATCTGTAGGTAGGGGTTAGAAGGGACCTCTGGGGATCATCTAGACAATGCCCCTCCCAAAGCAGGTTCACCTAGAGCAGGTTTCATAGGAACGAGTTCAGGTGAGTTTTGAAAGTCTGCAGAGAAGGAGACTCCGCATCCTTTCTGGGAAGCCTGTTTCAGGCTCTGTCACTCTCAAAGTAAAGAAATTATTCCTTCTGTTTAGATGGAACTTCCTGTATTCTAGTTTGTGTCCCTGCCCCTTGTCCTAACAGACAATTAAACAGAAGGTAATTAAGGAGATATATTTTTTTTTAATGTTTAGTTTGTTTCTTGAAAAATTTTGTGACTATAAAAATCCTACCAAATATATTTCATAGAATCATTGATTCTTTAAGGTTGGAAAAGACCTCCAAGGTCATCAAGTCTAACATTCTACCCTGCACTTCCATGACCACTAGCACCACTTCTACCCATTTTTTGAACACTTACAGGGATGGTGACTCCACCACTTCCCTGGGCAGCCTGTTCCAATGCTTAACTACCCTTTCAGTAAAGAAATACTTCCTAATCCAGTCTAAACCTCTCCTGATGGAACTTGAACCCATTTCCTGTAATCCTATCACTAGTTATTTGGGAGAAGAGGCCAACACCATCCTCACTACAACCTCCTTTCAGGTAGCTGTAAAGAGCAATAAGATGTCCACTCGGACTTCTCTTCTTCAGGCTAAACAATCCCAGCTCCCTCAGCCTCTCTTCATAAAACACGTTCTCCAGTCCCCTCACCAGCTTCATTACCCTCCTCTGTACATGCTCCAGCAGCTCAATGTCTTTCTTATACTGTGATGCCCAGAACTGGACACAGCACTTGAGATGCGGTCTCACCAGTGCTGAGTACAGCGGCACAATTCCTTACTTCCTCCTGCTGGCCACACCATTTATGATACAAGCCAGGATGCTGTTGGCCTTCCTGACCCTCTGGGCACACTGCTGACTCATGTTCAGCTGGCTGCCAGACAACATCCCTAGTTTCTTTTCTGCCAGGCAGCTTTCCAGCCATTCATCTCCAAGCCTGTAGTATTGCCTAGAATTGTTGCAAAGTGCAGGACCCAACACTCGACCTTATTAAACCTCATACAATTGACCTCAGCCCATTGATCCAACCTGTCCAGATCTCTCTGTAGAGTATCCTTACCCTCCAGCAGATTAACACTCTGTGGTGGGTTGACCTTGGCTGAGTGCCAGGTACCCACCAAATTGCTCTATCACTCCCCCATACACTTCCCTCAGAACAACAAGGGAGGAAGAGAATAAGATGGGAAGAGCCTGTAGGGTACGATAAAGGCAGTTTAATAGGAAGGGGAAAAAAAAAGCAAAAAGCAAGCTGTGCGCACGCGAAGCCAAGCAAAAACAAGATTTTATTCTCTACTTCCCATCAGCAGGCGATGTCTGGCCTCTCCCAGGAAGCAGGGCTCTGGTACGCGTAG
>VWZK01007282.1:0-31080 GCA_013396935.1 Baryphthengus martii
TGAACAACCCCAACTCTCTCAGCCTGTATGAACATCATCTCCTTTGCTTTTTCTTTCCAGCTGGCCTCTGGACAGTCTTCACGCTCGGTGGGGTGGGGAGTAAACCGACGGCGCAGCTGGAGCAGTGCTCCCCTCTCGCTAACCAGAGTCTGCTCCTTCTCCTGGTCTTGGCTAATCTGACCGATGCTCCAGATACGCCCAATCCCTACAGACAAGCGATTATGTCCTTCAAGAACACCCAAGGTTTGGATCTCTTCTTACTTCTAAGCATGAAGGGGATGAAAACGAAGTCGTACGTTGCTGCGGCTGCTTCGAGGTTCTCTTTCCAAACGTTGTTTTCCCTCCAGCCAGCCCAGGGAAGAGCAATAATAATATATTTTCAGAAAATCCCAGACTGCTTTGGGTTGGGAGGGACCTTCCAAGGTCATCTGGTCCAACCCCCCTGCAGGGAGCAGGGACATCTGCAACTAGAGCAGGTTGCTCCGAGCCCCATCCAACCTCCCCTGGGATGGGGCCAGGGATGGGGCAGCCACCACCTCTCGGAGAAACCTCTTCCAGGCTCTCACCACCTTCAGCATCAAAAATTCCCTTCTTTTTTTCAATCTAAATGTCCCTCTTGGAGTTTCAACCCATCCCTCCTTGTCCTGTCCCAACAGGCCCTGCTCCAAAGTCCGTCCCCATCTTTCTGCCAGGCCCCTTGAAGCCCTGAAAGGCCCCCAGAAGGTCTCCTTGGAGCCTTCTCCAAGCTGCCCAAGCCCAACCCCAACTCTTGTTACAGTTTTTGGTTTATTCTGGATTTTTTTTTTGTTGTTTTTATTATTTTTTTTAACTGTGAACTTCTCCGAATCTTTTATTTTGCTTGACTTAATTTCCGGTCACCCCCAAAGAGTGATGAGGTTTATTATAAATTATTATACTTGTACCATTTTAAAATTCTCCTCGAACTTCCTCGATGTCAAACGAACTTCTCCTATGTCAGATGTAACGCGAAAAGCCATTTTTTTTTTCAAAATATCCTTCAAGTGCTAGAAATCCAAGTGACACGGTGTAAAAATCCACGGAAGTGAAGCCTGGACGTCAACGGCTCCTCCTCAGCTTTAATTGAATCCTGGCTTCCAGATGCTGCTTGATCAGAGCAGGTTGAATCCCGCTGATTTTTCTGGCTGCATCCTGATTTTTCCCTAGGAAAGGAGACGAGTGGCCTGAAGCAGGATGATTTTAAAGCAGTCGGACCGTAATCGCGACTGCTGATTGAAGGAGGCGCGAGGGCGGAAAGCGGTAGCTCCGAAAAGGCAGCGTTTGGTCTCTCCTCGCCTCGTTCCTACGGCATTTTGGGTGGAGGCAGCTTTTCCGTCGCCTCCGCCGTCTCTCCAGGGCCTCCTGCTGAGTTCAGCCGAACGGCTGGAGCCGTCGGCCCGGGCCCAGGCCAAGAGAAGCGGCAGCTCCCCGGCAAACCGGCTCTGGTGGGAGCCAGGGCTCCTGCAGAGCTCCTGTAGGTCTTCCAAGCACTTTTTCCTTCCAGAGAAGGTGGAAATGTTCAAAATAAGTGACGACAACCGTGTTCTTCCGTGCTGAAAGTTGGTGTTGTATAGTCTGGCCAGCAGGGCCAGGGCAGGGATTGTCCCCCGGGCCTGGGCACTGGAGAGGCCACCCCTGGAATCCTGGGGTCACTTTTGGGCTTCTCACTCCCAGAAGGAGCTGGAGGGGCTGGAGCGTGGCCAGAGAAGGGCAACGGAGCTGGGGTGTGGAGCAGGAGTGTGGGGAGGAGCGGCTGAGGGAGCTGGGCTTGTTGAGCCTGGAGCAAAGGAGGCTCAGGGGAGACCTTCTGGCTCTCCACAACTCCCTGAAATTCAGGAGCTTGGAGCCAGGAGGAGTCAGGCTCTGCTCCCAAGGAACAAGGGACAAGACATGAGGAACTGACCTCAAGTTGCCCCAGAGGAGGTTGAGGTTGGAGCTGAGGAGAAATGTCTTCCCTGCAAGGGTTGTCCAGACCTGTCCCAGGCTGCCCAGGGCAGGGCTGGAGTCCCCCTGATCCCTGGAGGGGTTTCCAAGGCGTGGAGCTGTGGTGCTGAGGGAGTCTTGATCTCTGCTCATCTGCCTTTCCTGCCAAGAAATGGAGAGGAGATGTTCCACCTTGATGCCAGGGAACGAAGCCTGGAAGTTTGTGGTGCAAGGTTTGGAACCACCTGAATCATCAGTACATTGGTTCCAGAGAAGACACAGTAGCTTCCCTCTTTGCAGCAGCTCCTGGCTTGGTTTCCTCTCCAACGGTGGAAGCCGTTTGGGCGACCAGAAGAGCTTTCTGGAAAAAAGATGAGTCTTGTGCAGGTGTAGGGGTCTTACTGGAGCTCCTGTAGGAGGGCAACCTCAATTTTTGTCACAACAGAAGCTTCTTGAGACCTTTTTGAGGCTTCTGACCATGAACGAGAACAGTTATTGGCGACTTTTGTTTCCCCTTTATTGTGCTGGCTGTGTAAAAAAAAAAATTATGAAGTCAAGAAATGTATTTTATTCAACATTTTATTTTAAAATGTCTTTATTCCAGATAGCTCTGCGCTTTCCTCCGCGACTCCCCACGCTTTCCAGATCAACTTCAACAGCTTATACACAGCTCTGTGCGAGCAGCAGAAATCTGACCAAGCCACTCTTCTCCTGTACATGCTCCTGCACCAGAACGGCAACGTACGGACCTACGTCTTGGCGCGAACGGACATCGAAAACCTGGTAAGTGTTGCTCCGCTCGCCTTACCTCCATCACAAAGAGGTTGTTTAGGTGGAACTACATGAGGACCTCTATTATAGAATCGTAGAACGGGTTGGGTTGGAAAGGACCTTCAAGGTCTTCTAGTTCCAACCTCTCTGCCGTGGGCAGGGACATCTCCAGCTTGCTCCAAGCCCCATCTAATCTGATCTTGAACATTTCTGGTGATGGAGCATCCAGAACTTCCCTGGTCAACCTGTTCTGGTATCTCACCACCCTCAGAGTGAAGAACTTCGTCCTAATTTCTAATCTGTCTTCCCTCTTCCAGTTAGAAGCTGTTATCTCTCATCCTATCACTACAAACCCTTGTAAAAAATCCCTCCCCAGCTTTCTTGTAGGTCCCTTCAGATACTTGAAGGCCACAAGAAGGTCTCCGTGGAGCCTTCTCTTTTCTGGACTAGTAAGATTACTCTGATCCAGGTCAAATCTGCTGACCTCTGGGCATCGTGTAAAGAAAGCTGTCGTAGATATTTTACTGTCCAGTATTTTCTTTGCCTTCTCTAGATATTCAAGCCAAAAAAATGTGCACATCCAGGGAGAAGAGTGAATAAAATGAGTTGTAACTTGACCGATACACCAGATGTATTAGATGATCCGAGGGCTGGAGCACCTCTCCTAGGAAGACAGGCTGAGAGAGTTGGGGTTGTTCAGTCTGGAGGAGAGAAGGATCCAAGGAGACCTTCTGGGGCCTTCCAGGATCTGAAGGGAGCCTACAAGAAAGCTGAGGAGGGACTTTTGAGGATGTGGGTAGTCATAGGACAAGGGGGAATGGATCCAAACTAGAGGAGGGGAGATTTAGATCGGACATTAGGAAGAAGTTCTTCCCCAGGAGGGTGGTGAGACCCTGGCACAGGTTGCCCAGAGAGGTGGTGGAAGCCCCATCCCTGGAAGTTTTGAAGGCCAGGTTGGATGGGGCTCTGGGCAACGTGGTCTAGTGGGAGGTGTCCCTGCCTATGGCAGGGGGGTTGGAACTGGATGATCTTCAAGGTCCCTTCCAACCCTGACAATTCTGATTCTGTGTGTTTCAGGTTTGACTTGAGGCTGAAACTCCTCAAGGAGCAGCTGACAGATTTGATAGAAGTGGAACCGTAGTGACTTTTTTAGCTGCTTTAAATAGAATTGTGGTTCTTGGCCCACACCAGAGACACCCGGTTGAGTTTTTTTGCGGGTTAAAAACGAACTTTACTCTCCCCACACCGTTTAGTAACCTCACAAAACCCCCTTGAGCAACTCTTACTCATTAAAAAGCCTTCCTTTTAATAAGACAGTGGCTGTCTAGGGGAATCGGTAACGGACTCGAGAACCTTTTCCGGCCTAATATTTGAAACCTTGCCGGAGAATTAGATGGCAAATAGGGAATGTGTTTGGTCTCGCTCCAAGTTCCAGATGGATCGTTAAAATCCGAGTTGATAGACACCCCTGTTGGCAGACTTGGCTGAGGTGGTTGGTAGTCAACTGACTCAAGACGGAACTCCTACGTACTCCGGAGCGGATTATCTGGGGGAGGCTTGAGTTGTTTTGCGTGAATTTTGTGGATCAACGATCATTTTGAATTTTTGTGGGATGTTAGGGTGGGATAGGACACGTTTCACAGCTGGTGACCTTACCAATTTCCTGGATCTTTGGAGAAATAAAGGTTAAATCTGTGCTTTGTTGTATAATTATGATATCTGGAAGCTTGTAAAGCTTCCAGAGTCGCGGAATGAATCAGCAACGTGAGACACACTCTGAGAAACTGGAGAAAACCTCGTTGAAAAGTCAACAGCACATCTGATTTTTTTTTTTTTTTAACACCAGCTTTTGAAACTTTCCCCTCCTCTTTTGCTCTCCACGCGCCCTGGTGGGTTCGTGACCAAAATTATCGACGTCTTTCTCCAATCTTCTAGTTTTTGACTGGCTAGGAGATAAGGATGAGCAGCAGCCAACGGAGAAGAACCCTTTTAATTGCTTAGTAGCACAGGCTGAGGCAGACACAGAATGACTTGTGGGCTGGGGGAGTTGATGGAGAAAGCAATAGCATCATAAAATCATAGACTGGGTTGGGTTGGAAGGACCTTTCAAGGTTCCATCTGGTCCAACCCTCCTGCAGAGAGCAGGAACATCTGCAGCTAGAGTAGGTTTCTCAGAGCCCCTTCCATTTTTTTTTTAATTTTTTCAGTTTTTCTTTAAAATTAAGAATTAAACTGTGAGAGGCTTTACAATTTAGGTAATTAATGACTAGGCAAAGCAGTCCTCTCTGTGGACATCTTTGGATGAGGGTGGTCGATGTTCTTTGCTGTGAGGTTGGTGAGGCGCTGGAACAAGTTGCCCCGAGAGGTGGTAGATGCCCCTTTCACAGAAACATTCCACTCCAGGTCGGAGGAGGTCTTGAGCAACCTGAGTTTAGCTGAAGATCCCACAACAGCGGGGTTGGAACCAGTTGATCTTTAAGGTCCCTTCCAACTCAACCCATTCTATGACTTTGGCTACTTTATTGAAAGTCCTAGAATCAGAGAACCGCTCTGGTTGGAAGAGACCTTCAAGATCATCAAGACTCCTTGCAAGGATTCTCCAAGAGATGATTGGACTGGTGAAACGAGGTCAAATAATAATTTTTTTTTTTCCTAGTAGCGTCCTGGGACAATGTTGAGCCTTTTTTCTCTTCCAAAGAGCCTTTAACACCCATATTTCAGATAAAAACCACCAGTCAGAGAGCTCCTTAGAGACTCTTCCTATGGAATTCCTTTGCTTGGGCTCCTGACTTGACGTTTTGGTGCCGCTCAACGTGAAGCGGCCTGAAATGACGTCGACGCCGTTGTGTTTGGATCAACTCCTGGTATAAATTTGACTTAAGGAGGTTCCTCCTGCGGCTTCGTGGTCTTTTATTTTCTTGTAGACCAGCTCTTTGCTGCTGAAGCTGTTCCTCACCTTGAACTGAATGTAATACCTGCCATTTTTGGTGTCTTTGATTTATTTTTTTGCCTACCCCTTGTTTTGGGGTTTCAAAGGAAGCTTTGAATGGTGCCTACGTCTTGCTAGTTGCCCGTCGGGAGCGGTTTTTGAGTGTTGATCGGAGTCTAGTAATGGGAGTTTAATAAAAGGGTCAACAATCCAAGAAGAAGTGGTGGTTGTCTTCTCAGTACGTGGCTGGACTATGGCAGCGCATCGGAAGATAGATGGAAAACTTTTCATGGATGTGCCGACTCTAGAAGTGTAGAAATTCATTTTGGCTGCAATTGGAGATGAATTTTAATTTCATTAAGATATTAGTCATCAGTTGGTTTGGGTGGGAAGGGACCTTTCGAGGCCATCTGGTCCAACCCCCCTGCAGGGAGCAGGGACATCTGCAACTAGAGCAGGTTGCTCAGAGCCCCAGCCAACCTCCCCTGGGATGGGGCCAGGGATGGGCCAGCGACCACCTCTTGGGGAAACCTCTTCCAGGCTCTCACCACCCTCAGCACCAACAATTCCTTCCTTCTCTCCAGTCTAAATGTCCCTCTTGGAGTTTCAACCCATCCCCTCTTGTCTTGTCCCGACAGGCCCTGCTCCAAAGCCCATCCCCATCTTTCTTGAAGCCCTGAAAGGCCCCCAGAAGGTCTCCTTGGAGCCTTCTCTTCTCCAGGCTCAACAACCCCAACTCTCCCAGGCTTTTTTTTTCATAAGAGAGATACTGGGGATGGAAAGAATTTGAAGAGCGGTCTAACGGAGCGATGTTTGTCTCCTTTCCCCCCTTCCGAAGGAAAGACCTCGTGTTTTATTTGCTGTGTGCCGAGTCAAAACCCCTGCCTTAAATCCAAGGAAAATCCTGATCTTTCCTCTCAAGACCTCTCAAAACACAAAGGCATCGATTCCACTTCCAAGTGGAGAGAGAGAGATTTGGGAAGGATCCTTTGAAGCGGTGAAAGGAAGGACGTTTGCAACGTGGAAATATTTTTCCCTCGGCTTTTGTGGAGCCGAGGCCTTGGCCAAAGCATCTGCCCAAAGATTTTGTGACCCGCAGCATTTAGATCAAAATCTCATCGGTTTGAATCGCAACTGGGAGGTGTGGTTTTAATATCTTGTACTTTTTGGAAGGAACTGGTTGATTGTAAGAGAACCTTCTGGTAGCTTCAGAGGCTTGTGAAGCACTCGCTGGCCCGGCCGCTCTCCCGAACAGGTTGCACGTGATTCACCCTGAAAACCAGCAAGTTTTTAGGTGTTTGGAAGCCTCTTGGAACAAATTCTGCAGCTCATCTGCTGTCTTGGAATGGAGAGTTTTCTCCAGTTCCTTTTTCCAGGGTGTTTTGATGAGTTAGGCCTATTTCTTCAGGCTGAGGAAGCCACTTTGTAGCAGAACCCTACTTCTCAACTGGTAGAGAGAGAGCATTTACATCTGGCTTAACTTTAGAGTAGCTCCCAGGTATGTTTTTGCCGCAAGAAAACCTCAGCGGCTTTATTCTTGCAAGACTTTGACCTCGACCCTTCCTCCTGGTGGACACCTTGCTGAGCTCTCGGCGTAACGTCCGTTCTCTTGGGCTGCCCGTTGTCTAAACGGAGAAAACCAGGCTTAACTCAACCCAACCTGGTTCTTCTCGGGGATTATCTCCACGCGTCAAAATGAAATAATTGCAAGGCTCAGAAAATGCCGCTGTCCAGCTCACCTCCAAAGTTCTTGTGATTGATGATTGCCTGGGGTATTTGAAGATTAAATTTATGGTTGTTTTTTTTTCCCCTTCCCTGAAGGTTCTGCCAATTCTTGAGATCCTCTACCACGTGGAAGAGAGGAATTCACACCACGTTTACATGGCTCTCATCATCCTGCTGATCCTGACAGAGGACGACGGCTTCAACCGATCCATCCACGAAGTGGTGAGTTGGTGTTTTGGGGAAAGAAGTCTTCTGCTCTAAAAATCATTTTCATTTCTTTTTTTTTGAGAAAAAAAGATACTTCCGTTCATCCAAATTTGAGACTTGTTTCTTTCGTAAGGAGTTAGAAGAGTTGTTTCCAAACTTTCCCGAGGGAAGTGAACAAAAACTCCTTTTCTCCTCCCCCTTTTTTCTCCTCCCCCTTTTTTCTCCTCCCCCTTTTTTCTCCTCCCCCTTTTTTCTCCTCCCCCTTTTTTCTCCTCCCCCTTTTTTCTCCTCCCCCTTTTTTCTCCTCCCCCTTTTTTCTCCTCCCCCTTTTTTCTCCTCCCCCTTTTTTCTCCTCCCCCTTTTTTCTCCTCCCCCTTTTTTCTCCTCCCCCTTTTTTCTCCTCCCCCTTTTTTCTCCTCCCCCTTTTTTCTCCTCCCCCTTTTTTCTCCTCCCCCTTTTTTCTCCTCCCCCTTTTTTCTCCTCCCCCTTTTTTCTCCTCCCCCTTTTTTCTCCTCCCCCTTTTTTCTCCTCCCCCTTTTTTCTCCTCCCCCTTTTTTCTCCTCCCCCTTTTTTCTCCTCCCCCTTTTTTCTCCTCCCCCTTTTTTCTCCTCCCCCTTTTTTCTCCTCCCCCTTTTTTCTCCTCCCCCTTTTTTCTCCTCCCCCTTTTTTCTCCTCCCCCTTTTTTCTCCTCCCCCTTTTTTCTCCTCCCCCTTTTTTCTCCTCCCCCTTTTTTCTCCTCCCCCTTTTTTCTCCTCCCCCTTTTTTCTCCTCCCCCTTTTTTCTCCTCCCCCTTTTTTCTCCTCCCCCTTTTTTCTCCTCCCCCTTTTTNTTCTCCGGAGAGATTCCAAAGGCGCCTGGACCCTGCGCTGCTGGGCCCCCTGCTCTGGGTGCCCCTGCTGGAGCAGGGGGGTGGCACCAGAGGAGCTCCAGAGGGCCTTTCCAACTCCCATCATCACTTTGTCTTAAAATAGTCTTAGTGACTTGTGGTAACCTGAAATTATTCAGGTTTCCACATCCACTGGTAGCCTGCTCTGTGTGGAAACCTTTCCTGTCGTGATTTCATCTTTCCGATCTGTTCTTGCCCATCCGTCCCTTAAATCTCCCTCAAGCCTTTCCCCCTTCCCCATATTCTGATTTTTCTGTCCTTTTAGCCAATGGTGTTTAGCAGATGAAGTCACACTTGAGTTTGTTCTTGGGGATATTTGTCACTTTACGCAGCGTCTGCCCTGCTATTAAATGGTGGTTTTCCCACCTATAGGTCACGCTCGGGGGCGTCACATTAGATCCCTTGTGGGAAGTAAGGAAGTTCTGACAGAAAAGGTTGGATAGTGGGTAACGTATGATACTCGAGATCATAGAATCCCAGACTGGTTTGGATTGGAAGGGACCTTCCAAGGTCATCTGGTCCAACCCCCCCTGCAGGGAGCAGGGACATCTGCAACTAGAGCAGGTTGCTCCGAGCCCCATCCAACCTCCCCTGGGATGGGGCCAGGGATGGGGCAGCGACCACCTCTTGGGGAAACCTCTTCCAGGTTCTCACCATCCTCAGCATCAACAATTCCTTCCTTCTCTCCAGTCTAAATCTCCCTCTTGGAGTTTCAACCCATCCCTCCTTGTCCTGTCCGACCAGGCCCTGCTCCAAAGTCTCTTCCTGTCTTGAAGGCCCCTTGAAGCCCTGAAAGGCCCCCAGAAGGTCTCCGTGGAGACCTTTAAACCCATCACCCAGAATAACTCTAAATTTCTAGAGGATCTTCTCTAACCTGTGAAGGGAAGAGACCTCAACTCTGAGAAGAGAAAAACCTCAGCGTGAAGTCGCCCGTTCACCTGTTGATCTTCTCGGCGGCGTCCTTCAGCGCGTGGGCTCTTTGTCGAGCTCGTCACGTGCCGCCTCTTGCCCAACGCGCGACGAGGGAAAACGGGAAGGAATCGGCGCCGTCAACTCAGGGGGCTGGGGTGGACCTGGAGACTTTATAGATGGGTAAGATCCAAAAAGGATATAGGGTTGTGGTGGCACAGGGCATCAAAAGTGGGGAATTGCCAGATTTACTCGTCTTTCTACGCCGAGTGTGTTTCCCCGAGAGTTACGATAAAGTGGGTGAGATCTGCTAGGTGAGAATACTGCAGCAGTCTGGCTTTTTTTGTCCTTTTTGAATTTTATTTTTTTTTAATTCTTGCTTTAGAATCCAATGGTTGTGGTCACATTGGAGACTGGAAGATAATTTAGCGATCTGAAGGAAGAGGCCAAACAATTCTCTATATCCTTCTTCAGGTCAAAGTGCTGAAGAACTTTGTTCCTTTTCTTTAATTATCGTTTTAAATTTTATTTATTTATTTTTTTTCAGATACTGAAAAATATCACTTGGTACGCTGAGCGTGTCTTGACAGAGATCTCCCTTGGGAGCCTCCTGATACTCGTCGTGATAAGAACCATCCAGTACAACATGACACGGACGAGGGTAAGAGTTGCGCGCGGCGCTTTACGAGCCGCCTCTGCCTTTCCAACTTCAGCAGCGGGAATTCCGTATCAAAGAGGGCGGGGGATTTTTCTTCCTTCTGTTGCCACCGATGGGCCGTCTGAATTTCCAGGAGGGAGGGAATGGGAAGGTCAATTGTACGATTGTCCACCTCGTTGACGCTGTCACCCATAACGCCCTCGTAGTGAAGTTCAGGAGGTGAGGGTTGGATGAGTGGACAGTGAGGTGGATGGAGAGCTGGCTGAAGGACAGAGCTCAGAGGGTTGTGGTCAGCGGTGCAGAGACCACTTGAGAGTCCTGGAGCTCGTGGTGGTCCTCCAGGATCAGGGCCGGGTCCAGTTTTATTCAACATCTTCATCAATGATCTGGATGAAGGGACAGAGGGGACCCTCAGCCAGTTTGCTGGTGGGACAGAACTGGGAGGAGTGGCTGATACAGCAGAGCTGTGCTGCCATCCAGGGAGACCTGGACAGACTGGAGAGTTTGGGTGGAGAGGAACCCGATGAAGTTCCACAAGGGCAAGTGGAGGGTCCTGCACCTGGGGAGGAAGAACCCCCTGCACCAGGAGAGGGGAGGGGGGACCTGCTGGGAAGCAGCTCCGTGGAGAAGGAGCTGGGAGTGCTGGGGGAAAACGAGGTGCCCATGAGCCAGTGATGGGCCCTTGTGGCCAAGAGGCCAAGGGTGTCCTGGGGGGCATGAAGAAGAGTGTGGGCAGCAGGTGGAGGAAGGTTCTTCTCCTCTTCTCCTCTACCCTGGTGAGACCACCTCTGCAGTGTTGTGTCCAAGTGCTGGACTCCCCAGTTCAGGAAAGACAAGGAACTGAAACCCAGGAGGTTCCCTGGGAGCAGGAGGAGCAAGTTCTTTGGTGGGAGGGGGTTGGAGCCTGGCCCAGGCTGCCCAGAGAGCTTGGGGAGTCTCCTTCTCTGGAGAGATTCCGAAGGCGCCTGGACCCTGCGCTGCTGGGCCCCCTGCTGTGGGTGCCCCTGCTGGAGCAGGGGGGTGGCACCAGAGGAGCTCCAGAAGTTCCTTCCAACCCTCACCAGGCTGGAGTTCTGAGATGTTAAGTATTTCTGAACTTGTAACTCATCCAGTTCATGGAGTATAATTCTCTAAAGCCCGTGTTTCAGGCGTCTTCAGAAGAGAAGAAAATGATCCTTCGTTTCCTGAGAAGAAATGTTTCCTTAGAGGTTGTTTGCCCATCTTAAATTACTCAAAAATGGGAATTTCACCTCTTTTTTTTCGGTGTTTTTATGTAGCGAGCCAGTGGCTGGGCCATAAAACCTTTTTGAGCTCTAGCAGAGCTCAACTTCTTCAACTTCTCAGCCTCACATCTGATTCTTTTTGGGCGTTTTTCAAGGCTTTGCTCCGATGCTTTATCCCAAAGACAAAATCATGAATTTGGAATTCATGATTTTGGAATTAAAGACACGGGAGGTTTTAAACGGGAAAGCCACGAAAAATAATATTGAAACTTAATTTAATTTGGAAAGCTTCAGAATTTCCCTGGGAAGAATCGGAGGAAACGAGAACGTCCTCGGCATTTATTTGAATTTTGTTCTGGTGTGTGAATTTGCGATTGGAACAGGGAAAATAAATCCCTGTTGGATCGGAGAAATGGACCCATTTTGGATTCTCTGGAAACCACCTTGACTTTGGGCCCTGCGATATCCTTTAAACCAACATCTATTAATTAACTTTTGGGAGTGATGCCAGGGATCCACATTGAGGTGTTTTAAAAGGACAATTTGATGTGGATTTCCTTTTAATTTTTCCATTTTTTTTTCCCCCTTTCCTCTGCTTTTTTGACAGGACAAATACCTTCACACCAATTGCCTGGCGGCCTTGGCCAACATGTCGGCGCAATTCCGCTCGCTCCATCAGTACGCGGCTCAGAGGATCATCAGGTAAATAGAAAGACTTCTCAAAACCCGGCTCTGCTGCGGCTCAGGGGGGGAGAAACTGGGATTTTTCGGCGCTGATGGATTCCGTAGCTGAAATAGTCGTCGTGTTAATAACAGGATAGCTAAAAAATCCCAAAATAGAGCTTTTTTTTGCGTTGGATTTTGTTCTCAACGCGCAACAAACACCCGTTTCTCTGGCTGAGAAACTTCTACCTTGGGGCTCTCTTGCCAGAACAGCTCCGTAGCTGCTTTCAAACCAGATTTTTAGGGATTTGTGTGAATTTTTTTTTATCCCGATATTAGAAAAACACACCGAGTGATGGTTCTCAAGCGCTGTGGAGACTGGGTTTTCAACTTGCTTTCCTTCTTGCGGATTTGGCAAAAGATCTGTTTGTTGAATCCGACGTAACGCGACGTTAGGGCCGATGAAACCTGCCCCTGGGTTTGTCACTGGATAAAATTTATTAGCCTGGAGAGGAATCAAGAGTCAGTATCTGCTCTGGTTCTAATCCAGGGTTGGAACTTTAAAGAGGTAGATGGCGAAGTTGGGTTCTTCCTAGTAAACTTGGTCCGGTTTTTCATCTGATACGTCGTTTTCTACTGCAGAGCTCCTTCCTATGCTCCCAGTTGGTGATTTTATTCCTGTTTATTCTACTGCTGCTTCCACAGACCAAAGTGAGGGGTGTTCCTCTCGTTATACGTGGCCCAGGAAGAGGTTTTCTTGACTGGCTCTTCTCACCACTCAGTAATCTTAGAATCATAGAATTGTCAGGGTTGGAAGGGATCTTGAAGATCATCCAGTTCCAACTCCCCTGCCATGGGCAGGGACACCTCCCACTAGAGCAGGTTGCCCAGAGCCCCATCCAACCTGGCCTTCAAAACTTCCAGGGATGGGGCTTCCACCACCTCTCTGGGCAACCTGTTCCAGGGTCTCCCCACCCTCCTGGGGAAGAACTTCTTCCTAACGTCAATCTAAATCTGCCCTCCTCTAGTTTGGATCCATTCCCCCTTGTCCTGTCACTACCCCACATCCTAAAAAGTCCCTCACCCAATGTCTTGTAGACATCTCACGTGAATTCCCGTGCGGCTCGGCTTTTGTCAAAATGCTCGGAGTTGGTGGGCAGCTGCCGTTCAAAATTTAAACTCGTGGTTCAAAGCAAGCTCAGCTGGATTATTTTGGTTTCAAATTAAATCAATAGATTTATTTTTGGCGTTATGAAGTGCTGGTCTAATGGCTTATCAGGAGAGGTGGAGAAGCAGCAACCTCAGGATCTTCCCAGCCACGTTTCTTCTTGACATTGAAAGATAAAATGAGCCTTTACGTGCTGTGAGGCTTCTCCCTACACCAGCCTTTTCCAACCTTCTCAAATGTGGTTTTCACCGTCTGTAATGGCACCTTTTAGTCAGGTTGACTCCCTGCTGTAGAGGACCCGTCTCAAAACCCAAGGGAGGCCGTGCAACACCCAGAAAGTCTCTTGTGCTTCTCGTGTGCGACGTTTCAACAACCTGCTGGGGTGTTTGGGTGCCTTTATTTGTCATCTCTCTAGACAGGCGTAGATACGATGAGTCTTTAACGTTACTGCTCGATTTTGATTGTGACATCCCAGAATCCCAGCACGGTAGGGATTGGAAGGTCCCTCAGGAGCTCCTCTGGTGCCACCCCCCTGCTCCAGCAGGGGCACCCAGAGCAGGGGGCCCAGCAGCGCAGGGTCCAGGCGCCTTTGGAATCTCTCTGGAGAAGGAGACTCCCCAAGCTCTCTGGGCAGCCTGGGCCAGGCTTCAACCCCCTCCCACCAAAGAACTTGCTCCTCCTGCTCCCAGGGAACCTCCTGGCTTCCAGTTGGTGCCCGGTGCCCCTTGTCCTGCCGCTGGGCACCACTGAGCAGAGTCTGGCCCCAGCCTCTTGCCCACTGGAGACCCTTGAGCTCTTGCTCAGAAGGACCAACAAAGCCACGCTCGAAATGTGCCGAGTAGGAGAGACCTTAGAGCAAACACGTACCACGTTCAAAACTCTTGGTTCTTCCAAGGATGGAAGCTCTTGGTAGCTACAGTTGGTCGGTTTCTGTCTGGCTTTTAGCAGAGAGACTTCAGACGGCGTCTGAGCTGGGCAGCATTAGAAATGAAAACCAAGGAAGTTTGGAATGCACGGAGGATTGTGCCGTTAGGGAGAATTTTGGCTGCGTTAGGAACATCGAGACTGTGCTGGAAGTTAACGCTTGAGGAATTTTGAGGGAGTAATGAAAGGGTTGTGAAGGCCTGGCCCAGGCTGCCGGGGAAAGCGGTGGAATCCCCGTCCCTGGAGGGATTTTGAAGCCTCGTAAAAATGTAGAATCAGAATCGAATCCTGGGATCGTTTTGGTTGGAAGAGGCTTTGAAGATCCTCGAGTCCAACCGAGCGCTGCCAAGTCCACCACTAAACCATATCCCTCAGCACCACAACATTTCAGAAAGAACCAGAAAAACTAGAGGAGGTTTAAGGAATATTTTTGTTTTTTTATTTATTTATTTATTCATTTATTTCCCTGAGTTTTTACATGTAACCTTGACCAAAGAGCTTATTTTGCAGCTGGAAAACTGCACAACGGGCAAAAAGAGCCACCAGGATTGGGACTTAATTTGTCGTGAGCTTGAGGGCTTATAAAACAAAGACCCGATGCTAAAAATATGTTAAACTCGGTTGTAAAATGAGCCATGGGCGAGTGGAAAGGAAAAAGTCTCCTCTAAGTCTTTGAAGTATTTTTAAAATCTTATTCAAAATATTTTTAATTTTAAAAAATATTTTCTTCTTGGCAGCTTCACAACCTTGAGTTCCCTGATGGGTTTAAGCAGCATAAAAGAAATATTTTAACCTGCTATCTTCTGAAAACACACAGATTTGATAGAAAAATTTCCATCATCCAGAAAAGCGATAGAAACAAATAATTTCCTAAGAAATTAATATTTTGAGGAGCACATTGTCCTTTATCCTCCTTCAAGAAATCTGTCGGCCGTGGTTATTAAACTGAGTGAGCTCTGATGGACCCAACTTGCTCCCAGGATATTTATCTTTCAATTCCGATTCTGGATCTGCCCTCAGAGTGTAAAAATCTCCGGAGAGAAGAAACCTTGGTGTCCGTAAATATTTATCTTTAAATTCCGATTCTGGATCTGCGCTCGGCGTGCGAACCTCTGAGCGAAGAAACCGTGGTTTCCGGAACGCAGAAGGAAATACCAGGGAAAATAAATGAATAAATTAAAAAAATGATGCTTTATCATACAGGGAGTCTTTTAGAATAGAGATTTTGGAACGAAGTAGCTGTGAAACCCTTCCCTTAAAATCTCCTTAGCAATACAACAGTCGGAATTTAAGCCTCACCAGATGCTCTTAATGATTCCTCGCTTAATGTGCGAAGTAATTCCATTTCCACGCCGGCTTTTTCCTTAATCCTATTCCGAGCGGAGGCCGCCGATGGTTTTAAATTGGGAAGGCCGTTTGCTCGGAGAGAATTAGCTGGGAATATTGAGCGGAGTGCACTTAAGAGCTCAGGAAAACGCCACGTGGTGGTGGCGGGGTCATTTGTACCGTGTCCCAGCAAGCGGGGAAAAGGGACAAGATTTCTCTGACTCGGATCACGAGCAGCTGCTGGAAGTTAAAAATAGATGGGTTAGAATAAAATCCAGGCCGGTTTTTATTTAATGTTGGATGTCCTGCCCTGCCACTGGGGTCAGCTTTGGGCCCCTCCCTCCCAGAAGGAGCCGGAGGGACCGGAGCGTGGCCAGAGAAGGGCACCGGAGCTGGGGAAGGGTGTGGAGCAGGAGTGTGGGGAGGAGCGGCTGAGGGAGCTGGGCTTGTTGAGCCTGGAGCAAAGGAGGCTGAGGGGAGACCTTCTGGCTCTCCACAACTCCCTGGAATTCAGGAGCTTGGAGCCAGGGAGGGTCAGGCTCTGCTCCCAAGGAAGAAGTTGATAGGACAAGAGGAAGCGGCCTCAAGTTACTCCAGGGGAGGTTTAGGTTGGAGCTGAGGAGAAATGTCTTTGTGGGAAGGGTTGTGAAGGGCTGTCCCAGGCTGCCCAGGGCAGGGCTGGAGTCCCCAGGATCCCTGGAGGGGTTTCCAAGGCGTGGAGCTGTGGTGCTGAGGGCCAGGGGTTGGTGGTGTCCTGGCAGGGATGGGGCAACACTTGGACTCCACAACCTTAAGGATCTTTTCCGACGTAAATGATTTGCTGACTGTGCAGTGAAGTCACCTGTCAGTGGCAGCCTGTGGGGAAAATACAAAAAGCAAAATACCGTTGTCTGCTCCTGCAGACTCAAGTCAAAGTACGAGGAGCAGTTGGCAGAAATGCGGTGCTACCAGCAGCTTATCAATCCAACTCGTAAAGGGAGAGGTTTTTCCCTAATTAAGGTTTCCAAACGATGCCACAACCCCCCAGGGAACACGAACCACGGTCCTGTTACCACCTCAGCTCCACATTATCCTGGCATCTGCTTATTCCATTCATAAATCCCAGGGATGATCTTCACAACTCCCTGAAATTCAGGAGCTTGGAGCCAGGGTTGGTCAGACTCTGCTCCCAAGGAACAAGAGGAAAGGTCCTCAAGTTGCCCCAGGGGAGGTTTAGGTTGGTCCTCGGATTCCCCAAGGCAAATGCCTTTCCTAGAGCTTCATCCGTGGGCGTATTTGCTGGTTTCTGAGCAGGCTTGTACCACTAGAGGTTGCCATCCACCTCCTCAATGAACCCTGCTCCTTTACCATCAAATGACTTCGTGGGGCCGGCAACACTCTCTCCTTTTCCGTGTTTTCTTAACGCGCTCGCGGGCAGGGCTGTGCGAGCCGCTAAAAACCCTCGTAGCGGTTGCGCCTCTCCCCACGAGACGACTTGAGGAAGTTAAGGATCAAAAGGTGGCACAAAATGGTATCAGTGCCCTGGTTGGTTGGTTATTTCTGTCGTAGTGAGTTCACAGGAGGGGGGATGTGAAGAAAGAGGTTTCTCTCATCCTCCTGGTGCTCCTAGATGGGCTTAAAAAGGTGACAGAGGAGAGACCCAGGCTGGGGGTGAGGGGCTGGAGAGAGCCCTGTGGAGGACTTGGAGGTGCTGGGGGGGAGAAGGTGGAGAGGAGGCCACGCTGGGAGAGTTGGGCTTGGGCAGCCTGGAGAAGAGAAGGCTCCAAGGAGACCTTCTGGGGGCATTTCAGGTCTTCAAGGGTCCTGTCAGGAAGATGGGGAGAGACTTTGGAGCAGGGCCTGTTGGGACAGGACAAGGGAGGATGGTTTGAGACTCCAAGAGGGAGATTTAGACCGGAGAGAAGGGAGAAATTGTTGATGCTGAGGGTGGTGAGAGCCTGGAAGAGGTTTCTCCGAGAGGTGGTCACTGCCCCATCCCTGGTCCCATCCCAGGGGAGATTGGATGGAGCTCAGAGCAACCTGCTCTAGTTGCAGATGTCCCTGCTCCCTGCAGGGGGGGTTGGACCAGATGACCTTGGAAGGTCCCTTCCCACCCAAACTATTGGATGATTCTCTGATCCAAGAGGAAGCTGAAGCCCTTCTTTCCCTTTGGACTCTTCGACATCTTCCTCGGTTCTGTGGAGTCACTTACGTCCCATAAGCCACCAAAGCAGCTTCCCACCCCTTCTGATAACGTCCTGCTGTATTTGAGGAGCTTCACCTCCCCAACCCAACTCTAATTTTAGTTCCTTATGTGAGTAATTTATTTTTACTGCTACAGTTTCCTCTTGTAGGAATCTAAGATGACTTTTCTCGAGTGAAAATATTTACGGCGCTTTCTTTAGAATAGGAGCTGTTGGTGTTTTTTTTTAAAGGAAATACCTGTTGAGTTCGTGAATGTGACTTGTGACTTCAATTCACGGTGTCCCTTCGTAAAAGTCGTTCGGTTTTTCTTGCAATATTCCCCTTTTTCAGTCGTTTGTATCGAATTGCAGGTCTTTGTAATACCCCCCGTGCGGTCTTTGATGGGCCGTGGGCCGTGTTTTGTATTTTGCCTCCCTTTTTATAGACTCCAAATAATCAGATTAATTGTTGTTGTTGTCAGTTTTCATGTTGTAAAAGAAGAAAGCAAATTCCCTCTGCTTTCCCCTCAGTTATGTCCGGTGTTGCTTTAATAAATTAGGCCTAAGGAGGAAAATAATTGATTTTTTTTTTTCACAGAATCATCACAGAATCCTAAACTGGTTTGGATCGGAAGGGACCTTTAAAGGTCATCTCGTCCAACCACCCCCTGGTGAAATTAGAATTTACCACTTGCTGAATCACATTTAGTTTTTTGAAATCTCAATAATGAGGTGTAATTATTGGCTTCAAACTCGTGTGGCTGCTCAGGTAGGAAGAGAAGGGATAAACAAATTTCTCTCCCATGTGGCTTTATGTTCCGTGAGCTTTCTGCTTATCCTGCCTTTTTTTTTTTCTTCTCCATGGTGGTTTTAGGAAGCTTTTTAATGCAATTCTTCCTTTTTTTTCACTGGGAGAATAGCACTGGGACAGTTGGGGCCGAAACCACATTGAGTTACGCAAATCGAAGGCGCTTCTTAAGGAGAAAAACTTGGGGAAAAAAAATAAAAAAAAATCAATCAATTCCAATTGCTCCATGAACTATTCAAAGCTCTTTCGTTCCTAATTCTCCTTTGGTTTTAAGTCTTCCTGGAGAACTGAAGTACAGGAAGAGAAGAATTCACAGAATCACAGAATGTTGGGGATTGGAAGGGACCTCAAAGGATCATCAAGTCCAATCCCCCTGCCAGAGCAGGAACCTAAATGACATCACACAGGAAGGTGTCCAGGCGGGTCTTGAATGTCTCCAGAGAAGGAGAATCCACAACCCCCCTGGGCAGCCTGTTCCAGTGTCCATCACCCTCACTGTAAAGAAGTTCCTTCTAAAGTTTAAGCGGAACCTCCTGTGTTCCAGCTTGCACCCATTACCCCTTGTCCTGTCCTTGGGCATCACTGNATCGCTTCTCAGGTGGGGACCGTGGGTTTTCAGCGGTGAAATTGTAGCCTGGTAAACGTTTCAACCCTGAAATAAAGGTGTGAATCGAGCGACAGAAATGAGATGAGGAGATTTTTTCAGCTAGAAAATGTCCTGAGTTCTTTGAATTTAGGAGCTGGAAGCCTTTGACCCCGTGAAACCTTCTTTTGGAGACGGCTTCGTTTCTGCCACGTCAGCTCATTTTCACTAATCAAAAAGCAACGTCCTCCAAGGGAGGTGATGTCATTGATAAATCCATAGCCTAACAGCCAACTTTTAACCTTTACTGACACAAATTCCTCCTCCCTTTATTATTTATTTTTTTTTTCTGTTGCTCCTGTTGTAACGAGGAAGTAAGAACGATCGATAAACAAGCCTGGCTTCCAACCTTCGTTGGGCAATTAAATCTGGGTTCATCGATCTCTGGAATCGTCGTAGAGGAGGTTTCTCTGGCAAGTCCTGGAGAAAAGAGGTTGCTTCTCCTCTCACACCAGCGTCCAGCAAGAGACCTGAGAGGTCAGATTATACAAGAATAAATGAGCCAGCGCTGAAAGGGGTTCTTGGAATTCATAATTTGTGGCCAGAGGTGTTAAATCCCGAACCCTTTGAGCATCAACGTGTCTCTTCCTTTTTTATAACCTAAAGAAAAGTCTTGAGAGTGATGAAACGGTGTCACTAAACCAGTGCTACCTGCCCCTGCAGGTGCTGGGAGGGCCACAGTCACAAATCCCTGCTTTCTGAGAGGGAAAGATCTCTCCAGTCTGAGCTGTTGAGGAATAACATTTTTTCTCCTTTTTTTGCATCGCCTGTGGCCATTGGACTAGAAAACCTTTACAGGTCTACCTAGACCTCAGCAAAGCCTTTGACACAGTCTCCCACAGCATCCTCCTGGAGAAGCTGGCAGCTCATGGCTTGGACAGGTGCACCCTGCACTGGGTTAAAAACTGGCTGGATGAGCGGNGGGAGCTGGGGTTGTTTAGCCTGAAGAAGAGGAGACTCAGGGGAGACCTCATCACTCTCTACAACTCCCTGAAAGGAGGTTGTAGTCAGGTGGGGGTCGGGCTCTTCTCACAGGCAACTTGTGACAGAACGAGAGGGCACGGCCTGAAGCTGCGCCAGGGGAGGTTTAGGTTGGATATTAGGAAGCCCTTCCTCACGGAAAGGGTCATTAGGCGCTGGAATGGACTGCCCAGGGAGGTGGTGGAGTCGCCATCCCTGGAGGTGTTTAAGGAAAGATTGGCTGTGGCACTTAGTGCCGTGGTCTAGCTGGGGGTTGTGGGGTTGGGTTCATAGGCTGGGCTTGATGATCTCAGAGGTCTATTCCAGCCTCAAGGATTCTATGATTCTGTGATTCTATGATTCCAACCCAAACCACTCTCTGATCCTCTGACTGCAATTGCACCAGAAGGAAATCAGCTTCAGGAAAGTTAGTGCCACCAGTACGACTTCTTTTGTAAGTTTTCTAACAAAAAACATTATTTTTTTTTTATTTCTTTTTTTTTTAAATCAGGCTTATGTTGAGTTTTGTTGGCCATGCTCACGGTGCAGGCCGTGAGCGTTCGGGATGTTCTGCAGCCCTGGGGCTCCCATTGGCCGCTTTGGGAAGACCTGTTGATACAAACAGCGGCTTCCGGTAATTCCCATTCCCAAATATTTTGGTACAGGCTTCACATCACTGAAATCAATTGGGAAAAAAACCCCTTCTTTTTGTGCCCAGAACTCGAGGTCATTTATCGGCAACTCAAAGAGCTTGTTGGATTTTTCTGTGTGTGCAAACGGCCTGCTCATCCCAGAGAACTTTCACTGCCATAGAACACTCTAAATTTGGGTTTTTTTTGCAATATTTGTGTTGATTTTCTTTTTTTCCTTCACCTTGATGGTATTTACCGTGGGCTCTAAGCCTTAGATTTTAGCAATAAATTCCCTTCCACGTGAAAAGCCACAGAACTGACCGGTTGACGTCGCCTCAAAAGGAAGAATTCCAAGCCTCAAAGACGTTTTAATGCTTCTTAACTTTGGAAACAGCTTCGTAGCATTTTAGTGTCGAGGAGAAAACTTGTGTTATCTAAGCTGGAGCTAAAATTCTGTTCTGTTTATGAGAAACTGCTTCATAATGAGATTTTCTAACCCCCGTGCGGTGCGGTGTGTTACAAAAGTGATAATCCTATTTTTATTCGATGTTCCAAGTGGACTGGAAATTAATGGCTTCTGAGAAAAAAGACCTTGGTGATCTTCTCACGTTGAGGACGTTGTGGGAATGGAAGGTCAAACAGCTCCAAGCCAGCGAGGCTGAGCTTCGGTTTGAATCTGTGGGCTCTTCGGAGCAGAAGTTGGATGCACCTGGAGAGATCTTGTTGTCTATTTGAAGATGCTTTTTTTTATGCTCTTGGTAGAATTGGTTTGGTTGGAAGAGACCTTGAAGATTGAGTCCAGAGATCGCCCCAGCACTAACCCCTGGCCCTCAGCACCACAGCTCCACTCCTTGGAAACTCCTCCAGGGATCCTGGGGACTCCAGCCCTGCCCTGGGCAGCCTGCCACAGCCCTTCACAACCCTCCCCATGGAGACATTTCTCCTCCTGTCCAACCTCAACCTCCCCTGGGGCAACTTGAGGCCGTTTCCTCTTGTCCTATCGCTTGTTCCTTGAGAGAACATCCTCCACTGTGTCCCTGGTACTACATGAGATTCTTGAATCCGTGGAGTGGCTTTTGTTGGGTGACAGAAGCAGTTTATAAAGATCTCAGTAGCGTTAAAGAAAAGAAAGAAACATCTGCTGGCCTTCTTAGGAGCTTATTGACCTAGATAAGCCGTGGAGAAGCTCATAAGCTGCTCAGCCATTCCAAAATTGGGAGGTGTCGTTGCAATTAGGAGGAAAGGCTGTGACAAAAGGGGGAGGCAAGATGAGGGAAAAGAGACTCTCAGGAGCAAACGTCCTCTTATTGATAGGACTCAGCCAAGTAAATATAGTTGGGTTCCTTTTTTTTCCATGGAACGAGGCGGCTTTTGGTCCTGCGCGTTGAGTGTCTTCAAAGGCTTCTTTAGCTGCGGCGACAGAAAGAGGAGCTCTCGACGTGGGCTCGCCTGTTTTTGCCGGCGTGTAACATATGGGGCTGAGGTTTTAGGCTGCTATCAGCTGTTTCCAACATGGAAATATCCTTGAACTTGGTTTTAAGCCTGGTTGAACCTGCTGGGGATTCTGGGTGGGCACCTGATGGGACAGTAATACCCTCGTCCTCCATCTGGCGTGACCGGTTGAGTGCCCCGCGTGCCGTTAGAAGTGTTTGGAGCCCGGGACCTCCCCAACTGACGGGTCATGGAGACTTCGCAGATGGACGGATAGTGACTTGCTTGAACCTGTCGTTTATCTTCAGTTGGGGTTTGGCTCAGGATCCTCTTTCTTCCCATACAACATGGATTCTTTCCTCCTTAGGCATCTTCTCTTTGGGAAAAAACACTGGGCTATCATCTAAAGATGTGAATGAGTAACGAACTTGCAAGGATTTAGCTGTCACACTGAAATAGTGTTATGGGTGCCAGCATTAGTACAGGCCCCTCACTCCAAGGAGGACCTGGAGGGGCTGGAGCGTGGCCAGAGAAGGGCACCGGAGCTGGGGAAGGGTGTGGAGCAGGAGTGTGGGGAGGAGCGGCTGAGGGAGCTGGGCTTGTTGAGCCTGGAGCAAAGGAGGCTCAGGGGAGACCTTCTGGCTCTCCACAACTCCCTGACATTCAGGAGCTTGGAGCCGAGGAGAGTCGGGCTCTGCTCCCAAGGAACAAGAGGAAGCGGCCTTAAGTTGCCCCAGGGGAGGTTGAGGTTGGAGCTGAGGAGAAATGTCTCCATGGGAAGGGTTGTGAAGGGCTGTCCCAGGCTGCCCAGGGCAGGGCTGGAGTCCCTGTGATCCCAGGAGGGGTTTCCAAGGCGTGGAGCTGTGGTGCTGAGGGCCAGGGGTTGGTGGTGCCCCGGCAGGGAGGGAGCAACGTTTAGACTCAATGATTTGAAAGGTCTATTCCAACCAAAACAATTCTATGAAAAAAGTATTGATTTTTTAAAATTTTTTTCTTATCCCAGTCCTGCTTTTTGTCACCTTTTACCTGGTGTCATTATAGCTCTCTAGTCTTTTCCCAGCTTTACAGTTCAGCGAAGGAATTTCTCTCTCGGGATGTGTGAAACCAGGGTAGGTATGAAGGAAGCCAGAGCAGTTATTGATAAACCCGACTGAACTCGGTTGGTTCCATCCAAATTAGAATCGCAGAATCATTTCGCTTGGAAAAGACCTTGAAGATCATCGAGTCCAACCGTTAACCCGACACTTGCGAGAAAGTCTTCCTGAAAACCTTCCTTTCCACCACCCATGGAAATTTTGGCCTCATTCTGCCTTAAGGGCGGGTTTTCCAGCAGACTTTCTAGCTGATCTTAGCACCATGAGGTCACAGGTTATGAGATTTCTGAATTTCTGAAGCGCTCGAACCCAGATATTTCCCGCTGCCATTTCTTTCCACCGTCCTTTGCGCTGCTCGCCGAGAGAATTTGAAACATCTGACGCTTAAATGGAGGTTGAAACCCTCGGTAGGGACGAAAGAATCGGGATTTGACAACTTTAATGTGCATCAGGTCTTTGTAAGTGTTGAATGACTCAACCTTTTTAACGGAAATGGCCTTCAGCAAGTTGAGGAAAGAACAGGCTTTTAGGTGAAGTAAATCCACCTAGTTCTGCGGGGAATAAATAAATTTGCCGCGAAGTTGTGTCGAGACACGTTTCTAGGACTCAACATCTGTGCTCTCAGGTCCGCAAGTAGATCTTTCTCCAAATACCCAGGTTCACGTGAGCTCCGACGGGATCGATCCTGCTGCAAGAACATCTCCAGAACTCGTTTGGTTTCTCGTTTCCTCCAAAAGATAATGTTCCTCTCGTAAGGTTGGCGCGGAAATTGGGCCGGGGCACGGGAACGTGCATCTGCCACACGTTACCGTAAATCGTCGCTTCTTCGGTCTTGAAATAGTTGTCGTGCTTCTCTCTTCTGTGTTGTGGGACCTTTAACCCTGTAATGACCCTTTGTCCTCCCCCAACTGCTGGTGTAATTTGGAATCCTGTCATCGCTCAGCGCTGGAAGGTGTAAATTTAGTGGTACTTGTCTCTGAAACGTAGCCTGGTGAGGATAACCTATTTTTAGCAGCTAAGAGAAGTCACCTCAATTGCTTAGATGAGCATCTGTGGTTGCTGCCATGGATGGAGGACTTGGTGTAGGAAGAACCCTTAGGTGCTTTTTCTGTCATGACTCAACCTGACCTTCCTCCTTGTCTTCTGCTTTCTGACAGTGCCTCTTTCCTTCAGGCTTCCAGCTTTTGTGGGGAAGACATTTCTCCTCAGCTCCAACCTCAACCTCCCCTGGGGCAACTTGAGGCCACTTCCTCTTGTCCTATCAACTTCTTCCTTGGGAGCAGAGCCTGACCCCGCCAGGCTCCAAGCTCCTGAATGTCAGGGAGTTGTGGAGAGCCAGAAGGTCTCTCCTGAGCCTCCTTTGCTCCAGGCTGAACAAGCCCAGCTCCCTCAGCCGCTCCTCCCCACACTCCTGCTCCACACCCTTCCCCAGCTCCGTTGCCCTTCTCTGGCCACGCTCCAGCCCCTCCAGCTCCTTCTGATAATGAGTGACCCAAACCTGACCCCAGGATTCTTGGGGTGGCCTCCCCAGTGCCCAGTCCAGGGGGACAATCCCCACCCTAGTCCCTTTTGGAAGCACACGATTAAGTCTTCAAAGTGAGCAAAAGTTGTGCATTTTTCAAATTCTGCCACCGAAAACAATATGACCTAAATATTTAATCCGGCTTAGCAGAATTGGATTGATTTTTTTTTTAGTATTTTTTTTTGTTTTTGATATTGTTGCAGATTAATCTGATTTCTCCAAGCTAATACATGTGACCTGCATGTCTTCAAGATCTTACTTTTTCTCAATAACCTCGAAAATTTATGACCTTCATAAAATCTGACGAGAACCAAGAGGAAACTTATGAGTTCCAATCACTTCACCGTTACCACCGGGAATTTTTCTTTGGAATCCCGTGTGTTCTGTTTCAGACTAGGTCGTATTTACGGAGGGTTTCGTGAATACTGATTTTTCTACTGGTTTCCTCTACCCTGCCCAATTTGCTTCGTTTCCGTGTGGTTAAAAATACTGGCCTGGTGCCGTTGATATATATTTTTTTTTTTGTCTTTGATATATTTATTTTGAAACTGCAGTTGATTTCTGTAGAGAAAATAGCAACTTTCTGACTGAAATAAGGATGTTAAGAAGCTTTGTGCGTTTCGCTCGGTGCTGTTGTTCCGTTCAAGTCTGTCCTTCAAACTTGGGATGAAAAAATGGGAGCATGTCATAAATTTCAGCACTCCTTATTTTTCATATGAAGTTCTCAGAGGGCTTCCAGATGCTGGAAGCCACTAGATCCATTCCTGCCAAACCACCTCCTGGGCTGCAGGAGAACCAGCCGGTCAAGAGACGTGATTGTCCCGCTCTGTTCAAATGTTGGTGTGGCCTCAGCTCAAGCTCTGTATGAAGTTCTGGGCTCCACCATTTAAGGAGGGTGTGAAGGTCCTCGAACGCGTCCGAAGGAGGACATCAAAGCAGGTGACGGAGCTGTCCCGTGAGGACTTTGAGCTTGTCTAGTTTGGAGAGAAGGAGGTTTCGGGGTGACCTTATTGCTCTCTGCAATGAGGAGGGGACTTGGAGAGGAAGGTGCTGAGCTCTTCTCCCTGGGATGCAGTGATAGGACTTGTGGAAATCACAGAATGGTAGGGCTCGAAAAGGACATCTTTGCGAGAGTTGGGGTTTTTCAGCCTGGAGAAGGCTTCAAGGAGACCTCCTGGGGGCCTTTCAGGGCTTCCAGGGGCCTGTTGGAAAGATGGGGAGAGACTTTGGAGCAGGGCCTGTTGGGACAGGACAAGGGGAGATGGGTTGAAACTCCAAGAGGGAGATTTAACCTGGAGAGAAGGAGGAAATTGTTTCTGCTGAGGGTGATGAGACCCTGGAAGAGGTTTCCCTGAGAGGTGGTGACTGCCCCATCCCTGACCCCATTGCAGGAGAGGTTGGCTGGGGCTCGGAGCAACCTGCTCTAGTTGCAGATGTCCCTGCTCCCTGCAGGGAGGTTGGACACATTGACCTTTGAGGTCCCTTCCCACCCCCAGAAATTCTATGATTCGGTGAGAAATTGATTTTGATAAAGTCTTGGGCTTAGAACCCCACTGGTTGCTGTTGGTGACACTCTTCTCTGTCCTGTTCTTGGCCCAAGATTCATCAATAATTTGGTCTCCTGAAAGAATGTCCAGTAAGGGGATTGTAGGGAGATACCAACCTGTGGAATGCAGACAGTTGAGTAGATAACCCATCGGCCAAGTTTCAACCCCTGGAGCTATGGAAGGATTGAGTTTTGATTTACCGAGGAGGTTGTCTCCTTAGAGTTCAGGTCTTTGCCCAACTCAGCCAAGGAGACTCCATTTGACCAATCACTTGATCTTCACTCTCTGCGCTGGAAACTTCCCAACTTTAGCCCTCCAAGAGTACGTCTGTTAACGGAGAGAGATCCAGGTCGGAATGGAGACGGCAAAGAGCCTGTAGGAACATCTCGATCGTTCGTGGAATTGGTTGTAGGTTTTCACCGAAGAGTTGACTCGCTCGCGATAAAACCCTGTTTTTGAGGGATGAGAATAAAATCCTGGGATACTCAACCGCTGGAATCAATCCCACGGTACGAGAGCAGGTTGCACCGATCAGGAATTCTGTGTGATTTTTTAAATTTTTTTTTTCATCCCCCTAAAATGAGATGAAAATCAATGAAATTTTTGGGGATACCTTCAGGGTTAATCACGGTAAACTTTCTAAACTGGGTTCAAACTCAACACCCGGTCAATTTTCGATGGAAAATTTGATTCCAGTTCTATTTTCAGGGCAAATTGAGAGAGGTTCGAGCTTTTCTTAGTATTATGAAGCAAAATAGATAAACCCCCCATTTTTTGCACGTCCAATGTGTGAGACTTGGGGAGTTCTCATTGTGACAGAACCAGCCTATGGGCACCGCCGGACGGATCCCTCCATCTTTGAAAACCGTTGTTTGATGGTGATGAAACACTGGAAGGGGTTGCCCAGAGAAACTGTGGAGCCTCATCCCTGGAAGTGTTGAAGCCCAAGCTGGATGAGGCTCCGAGCAACCTGCTCTAGAGGGAGATGTCCCTCCCCATGGAAAAGTGTTGGAACTGGATGATCTTGAAGATCCCTTCCAACCCAACCCATAATTCTATGTCACACCGCTCCGTTGCTTTACTTGGCATCTTCCGTTACCCCGTTGGCCGAAGAAGCCAAGGCCGTGAAACCGTGACTTAGCTTTCTCAAAGTCAAAAAACAAACCCAAACCTCTTTTTGGCTTTTTTTTTCTTTCTCTTTTGTCTTCCCTTTTACCCTTGTCTTTCAGTTATACCTGCCGCCACTTGCGGAGATATGTCTATGTCTTGGACAAACTCTATTTCCCCCACTCGCACTGCTCTACGCTGCAGCATTGCTTCTCGACCCTCAGTGACAATGGAGAGGAACTCTTGTCTTTAACTTGTTCTCACATTCTCAGAGCCTATGCTGCCAGGTTATTAACCTCTCCTCACCCATTTACTGCATGTTGCATGTCCTCTGCCTGCCCTCTGCATGCCCTCGCGTAACCGGCGAGTAACGGCGACGGCTCGAAGGGGCCGGGGCCTGGGAGGGGGTTGGTGGCTTTATGACATCCTCGATGTACGGCATAAAAAACGGGGTAGGAACGGGAGGCTAAGAATGGGTTGGGAGGGTTGGGTTGGGGTTCGTTTCTAACGCAACTTCTGCCATTCCGTAAAAATTTGGAAGTGTTTTTATTGAGGCCTAGAAGGAAGATGGGGACAATTTTTTTTGAGCAGGGCCTGTTGGGACAGGACAAGGGGGGATGGGTTGAAACTCCAACAGGGAGATTTAGACTGGAGAGGAGGAGGAAATTGTTGACACTGAGGGTGGTGAGACCCTGGAAGAGGTTTCCCGGAGAGGTGGTGACTGCCCCATCACTGGCCCCATCCCAGGGGAGGTTGGATGGGGCTTGGAGCAACCTGCTCTAGTTGCAGATGTCCCTGCTCCCTGCAGGGGGGTTGGACCAGATGACCCTGAAAAGTCCTTTCCAACCCAAACCATTCCATGATTCTGTGAATCCTTTTGTGGTTCACAAAGATTTCCTACAGTTTGTTTGAAATGAGTGGAGAGATCCAGGTTACCTTACATCTAAAGTGTCTTCATGCTTCCTTGATGCACATTATTTCATAATATTGTCTCTATAAATTGCTTTTTGAGACTGGAAATGATAGAACTTTCCTCTCAAGCTCAGTAAATTTTCATGGCACTGGATAAATTAAGAAAAGATCTGCCTTTTTTTTTTTGGATGTACCTTACCATAGAATGCCAGGTTGGAAGGGACCTGAAAGATCATCTGGTCCAACCTTTCCTGGCCAAAGCCCCATCTAGACAAGCTGGCCCAGCTCCCGTCCGACTGAATCTTCCAAGTGTCCAATGTTGGGAGCTCCACCGCTTCCCTGGGGAGATTATTCCGATGGCTGATGGTCTTTGCTGTGAAAAACGATCCTCTTGTGCCTGATGGGAATGTCCCCAGGAGTAACTTGTACCCACTGCCCCTTGTCCTCTCCGTGTGACTTCCTGTAGAAAGGGAGGCTCCGCCTTCTTTGGAGCTCCCGAAATCGTACAGGATGAGAATGGTGAGAATCCATAGTCCCAAAGCGACCGCCGAAAATCCTTATCCGTGATGCAGGATTAGAGATCCTCCGGCAAACCTGTCAGAGAGCAGGAATTTAAAAAGAAATTCTACTTGCACTGCCCAAATAGTTACTCCAAGGAGCAATGCTCCGTTTTTACTATTGCGCTCTTGACGCCGCCGATGATTAAATATCTTCACCAAGATGCTCCAAGCTCTCGGGGTGGGGGGAAAAAAAAACCCAAAAACAAACGAGGACCAAATTGCCTGATGACATTGATGAGAACGTGGAAAACGTCCAGGGTGGAAACACAGCTTCCCAGCTAAGCCGACGTACAATAGCAGGAGACCACACAGTAACCATAAGTAAAACCAGCTTGGTCGTGGAGGGAAGCAGAGATGACATCCAGGCTGAAATAGCTCCTTTTTATACAAAAGAATAGGGTTGTGTTTTTTTTTATCGAGTAGGACATCACGACGGCAGAGTTCCGCTGAAGGATCTCAACGGGAGGTGAAAATGAAGCTGTCCCAGGGGCGTTCGTGGGATTAATTTGAAACAGGGGTAGGGGAGGAAAGGAGATAAAGCCTTAAGATGTCAAAGGCCGTGTTTAAAAGTGAGTAATGAGGGCAATCCACGGCGAAATCTTGCTTAAGATGGAAGGTTTGACGTGTAGGAATGATAGGAGGAGCGGCTGAGGGAGCTGGGAATGTTCAACCTGGAGCGAAGGAGGCTCAGGGGAGACCTTCTGGCTCTCCACAACTCCCTGACATTCAGGAGGTTGGAACCAGGAGGGGTTGGGTTCTGCTCCCAAGGAACAAGCACCCGGACAAGAGGAACCGCCCTCAAGTTGCCCCAGGGAAGGTTTAGGTTGGACTTGAGGAGAAATGTCTCCATGGAAAGGATTGTCCAGGCCTGGCCTAGGGCAGGGCTGGAGTCTCCACGATCCCTGGAGAGATGGGTTGAGAAGGAGCCAACTGCCCAAGGCGACAAAAATCTTCCTACTGCAGGAAAACTGATGCTTGAGTCCGATCTCCTAAGAGACCCCATTTTTTTTTAAAAAAAACCCCTTTTTTGATAAAAATCTGCGAGAGAAGAAAAAGAATTTGTGATGTCGTAACCGGACCTTATCAAAAAGACTTTTTGTGTCTTTTGAAGTCTTGGACGCCGCCGCTTCCCGGTTTTTCCCGTTTTACGAATAACCTCACTTAGGTCGTAGGATCAGAAGCAGAATAATGGAAAGGGCACAATCTGGACCCGTCACAGGCGAGAAATCTCTCCATTTATTCCCTAAAACAATTTTGGGGATGGTAGAGAGTTGAGAAACGGTTTGATTTACAAAAAAAAAAATTAAAAAAATTGTATTTCCTCAATGAAAAAGTCTCAAATTCTCGGTGCTTTTTAAGAATAACTTGATCCTCTTAAAAAAATTTTGACGACCCTGATTAAAAACTCGGTTTTCGGCGGAATATTTTCGCGTCTCGTCTTCAAAACCGGTATCCGACTGACGGGCTTCGGCTCCTTTTTCCTCTCAGCTCCCGGAATCGCGATTCCGCGCGTTCCGCTCGGCGTCTGAGGAGAACAGGCTCCGTCCCCGTGCTGGGATCACCTTTGCTTCGCTCCTTTCTCGCGGTTTTTTCCTCTTCTTTTTGCCCTTTTTCTCCTCTTTTCCTCTCCTTTTTTCCTCTCCTTTTTTCCTTTTTCCTCTCCTTTTCCCCTTTTTTTCCCTCTCCTTTTTCTCCTTTTTCTCCTTTTTTTAATCTCCTTTTTCTGTTTTGTCCTCTTCCTTTTGTCCTTTTTTCCCTCTCCTTTTTCTCCTTTTTTTTTCTCTCCTTTTACTTTTTTCCTCTCCTTTTCTCCTTTTTCCTCTCCTTTTCCTCCTTTTTTCCTCTCCTTTTTTGCCATTTTTCTTCTCCCTTTTTACCATTTTTCTTCTCCTTTTTTTCTCTCTCCTTTTTCTCCTTTTCCTCTCCTTTTCTCCTTTTTTCTTCTCTCCTTTTTCTCCTTTTTCTCTCTTTTTTTCCCTCTTCCTTTTGTCCTTTTTTCCCTCTCTTTTTTCTCCCTTTTTTAGTCTCCTTTTTCTTCTTTTTNTTTCCCTCTTCCTTTTGTCCTTTTTTCCCTCTCTTTTTTCTCCCTTTTTTAGTCTCCTTTTTCTTCTTTTTTCCTCTCCTTTTTCTCCCTTTTTTCTCTCCTTTTCTCTTTTTTTCTCTCCTTTTTCTCCTTTTTTTTCCTGTTTTTTTGCCACTTTTCTTCTCCTTTTTTTTCCTCTCCTTTTTCTCCTTTTCCTCCTCTTTCTCATTTTTTCCCTCTCCTTTCTCCTTTCTCTCCTTTTTTCTCTCCTTTTCCTCTCCTTTTTTCCCTCTCCATTTTCTCCTTTCTCTCCTTTTTTCCTCTCCTTTTCCTCTCCTTTTTTCCTCTC